>JAHWFP010223480.1:149978-267864 GCA_023313725.1 Lithobius niger | reverse complement strand
AACAGGAGAGGGAGTTCATGGTTAGCTTAGGTTAGGTGGTTAGGTGGTGAAAGGTGGTGAACTGGAGAGGGATTTCATGGTTTGGTTAGATAGGTGGTGAAAGCGTGAACAGGGGCGGAAGTTCATGGTTAGCTTAGGTTAGGTGGTTAGGTAGTAAAAGCGTGAACAGGAGAGGGAGTTCATGGTTAGGTTAGGTGGTTAGTTAGTGAAAGCGTGAACAGGAGAGGGAGTTCATGGGTAGGTTAGGTTATGTGGTTAGGTGGTGAAAGCGTGAACAGGAGAGGGAGTTCGTGGTGTTCAGAGAACGAGCAGACAGACATATTCAATTGAACTTTTTAGCTTGTGAAGGGTAATCAGAAAGACCAGTGGACCAGTTGGAATGAACAGGTGCATCGTGAGTTGAGTAGTTTGCAGTTAGTATTTAGTTCGTATTAATAACTTGTGTATGAGCGTAAGATATCCGGTCATAGCTACGTAAACAAATTCAAAATTCGTGAACGTTGGGAACACATCATCTGTTATCAAAATAATCGTCCTCCGTATCCAAGTAACAATACAGATTCCGGTAACTTATTGTTTCCGTTTCACAATTAAATCGAAGTGATACATTGTAATTGTAACTTTAAAGTAAATAAAGTATATCATCGTCTACTAAACTGTTTATGGGTAACAAAATCCTGGAAGGGTTATGTTAGAGACAGAAGAGCACTCTTAAGGCCCACTGTGGTAGCAGCCAGCAGTTGCCAATAGTTCAGTGCCAGGCTGCGGAAACATCTGCAAATGGGCAGATGTTCACAACCAGAACTTTGAACCTGTTGCTAGGGAAGTGACGTTTTCCCACCTGGAAGTTACTTCCTCACTAGCTGCCGACCGAGAAGGTTGACCTAACTTTTAGACCTAAATAATTAGAATGTAAGTAATGTAACACTTAACGTTTTGTGTTCCTGAAACGGGAATAAATTCCGTGTTTACTTTGGTAATGACTTGCAATTAATTTTTAGGGCAATGGGTAAGCATTCACGATCCCCTTCTAGGGCCTCTATCAATTGGTAGCCAGACGGTCAGAAAAATGTTTTCAAAATAAAACCAAACTTACTCAAATTTAGTAACTCAAGCCAAAAATATGCCCAAAACCGTCAGTCTTTCAAATTTCAGAAGAATAGGCCCAAACAGGGATTAAAGTTTTAAAGACTAACTATTTGAAATTTATTTTTTGTTTCTTGAAAATCTTGTATGCTGCTCATCGAGGATTTTCACCTTCACCGAATTTTGCCAGACTAAAAAGACGAAAGCGGACGTTACCAAGAGTGCAAAAAAAGAAGAGCTAGCTTCAAGGAGAAGATTTTTCGCTGGCAACAGCCAGAAAAGATGGCAGCAAACTTAGAGGGAGTCATGCTGAACCATAACAGCACATAAAAAGGTAAAAAGCGATATCCGTATAATTTTAAAAGGATTTTGAGGATAAGAAAGCAAAAGGGTTTTGATCAAGAGTTAACAATATGGCAATATGTGACGTCAGCAAGATGGCGATGAATATTCAATATTTACAGCTTTTAGATAGCAACAATTACGGATCTTGGTCAGCAAGAGTTGAAGCGTTAATGCGACATCAAAGATCGTGGGAGCTATTAATGACAGGCAAGGTAAAACCAACCGTTGCGGCAGATTTGTTAAAATGGGAAGCCGCCAATGAAAAAGCTATGGGTTTACTGATGTTATCCGTAGATGTTAACGTAACCGTCAAATGTGCTAAACTATATTGCATTACGTAGAAAGTTGCATAACTTAAAACCGGAATCCATGAGTGTGGCTGAATATTTGGGTACGTTAGGCACTATTTTTCAGCAAGTCAGCGATACTGGACGACTGCTTGATGACGAGGAACAAGCATGCTACATAATATTAGGTTTGCCTAATTCGTTTGATACCCTGATAACAAGTTTCCTAGCACCGCTATAAAAGGGTGAAAAATTAAAATCTGCTGACTTGGAACATTTGCTGATTTTGTATGAGAGTAAAATTCAAGTGTTTACTAATCCCCGTACTTTTGCAGAATCACAAGCGAATCTGGCAAGGCCCATACGTTCTGGACAAGCCGTTTCTAGTACAGTCTGCTGGCGTTGCTAAGGAATTGGACATAAAGCCACTACGTGTAGTTCAGACCCTAATCAACGCCTACCTGCTCAACCTAACTTAAATTTTATGCAGCATCAAGAAAAGTCGAGAGGTAATTTTCGTGCCCGTCGACCCTGGAGAGGATCTAATGGGCGTAGCCGGAGTAATTCTGCAAGAGGCAAAACTAACCTAAGCTGCGTAACATATAGCCAGATCCAGCAGGTGAAAGCATTAGCTTCTGATAGTGGATGGAATCTGAAAGACGCACTAATACTCGATTCTGGAACAGTACAACATTGCATTTCAAACAGAAATTGGTTTAATAAACTAAAACAGGTAAAGACCGAGACGGTCAAGGGTGCCACTAAAATGAACACAGTACAAACTAACCTAGCAGGCAGCGTTTCTCTACGAATAAATAAAAAACGGTTAATAAAATTTACGTTAAAAAACGGTCTGTTTTTACCAGAGTTTGACGTAAAATTATTTTCAGTTGGTCAATCAATGACAAATGGTTTTAACCAGGTATTTGATGAAAATAAGTGTGAAGTTTTTCACAAGCCAACAAACTCGTGGATATTTAACGCCCAATAAATATGTGGTTTATTTATCGTTTTCAAGTTTAAAATACCACGTCTGAATTATGCAAATACAACTAGGCCGTTAAATGAAAGTGATATTCCAGCAAGTGTCAACATACAACGCAACTCAGCATCGTTAAAACCTGCAAAACAGTCTAGCACAAAAATGGACAATAATGCGCAAGAAGGGCAGGTGCCCCCAGTTTTAATTACATGTACTAAAACTCAAAACGTACTTACTGCAAATATTTTGTCGGATAATACTCTTTTGTAGCACAATCGCTTCATGCACGACGTTGCTCCCTCAACGTTGAGAAATAGCCCAGAGTAGAGCAGGTTTCACTACACAGAATTCACTTAGGCTTAAGAAAAGTGCTTGCAGTAATTGCCTTGAAGCAAACGCTAAGCACCTTTACTACTGTCAATCAGACACGCGCTAGTGAGTGCTTAGGTATTGTTTACAGCAACTGCGTAGGCCCGTTTCCAGTAGCGACCCTAGCTGGTAGTAGATTCTTTGCAACATTTACTGACGATTATTCGAGATACGTGACCATTGTTTTTATGAAAACGAAAGATGAGTTATATCGGCACTTCACAAATTACGTCACGATGGCTGAAGCGCAAACTGGTTGCAAATTAAAAGTTTTTCGCAGTGACCATGGTTCTGAGTACCAGAACTCCAAGATGGTGTCCTACATGAATGCACGAGGCATAAAACACGAGTACAGCCCCCCTCTAGCTCGAGTGGGACAGCAGAGAGACTTAACCCCTCTATAATGAACTTAGTAAGAAGCACCCTCGTTTCAACGAAGTTGCCATTAAGTTTTGGGGCAGAAATGGTAAACACAGCAGCATTTATTAAAAATCACTGCACAAATACAAGAAATAAGTTAGTTACACTAAGACAGTTATGGTTTAACCTTGACTATAAACCAACAGTGAAATATTTTCGAAGCATAGGCTGTTTGTGTTTTGCATTAAAAGCACCCAAGAATCAATCAAAGTTGCAACCAAGAGGAATTGCGTGTATAATGCTGGGATATGATCTGGATTCCCGTACATACAGACTATACGACATTGAAAATCGTGTGATAATAGTAAACCGACACGTCACGTTTCAAGAAGACGTAATGGGTTCTCGACGTTTAAATTGAAAACCTAGTGAAACTCGGATGCAGTTACTCGATTCAGTATTTGAGGCCCTAGAACCACTCATGGAGACCCTAGTTCAGGGGGAACTACCCCAGCAACTGTACAATCTGGATCACCTACAAGAGGAGTCCACCTCCCCGGGCCATCTATCCCAGTAGTTGGACATCCCAAGTCACCCGGTAGTAATGGAGCCCGCCCTTCAGGGTCAACAACTCCAGCGGTTAATCGGCTGCAGCACACTCCAGACACTAGCAAAGGCCAGCAAGGAGCTCTATCGTCAAGGACAGTAGCCCCAAATGAGGTACAACCTAGACCTATACCCCAGGACACTGATGCTTCCAGGTCAACAACCCAACCTATGAGAATTGAGTCTACGATTTTAGGAGCTCAGCCTCCAAGGTCATCTGAGACTGAACCTTCTAAGTCACCACCTTTAACTCGCAGCAGAGCTAAGTCCAAAAAGATTAACGTTCAGAACTCTTTCCTCAGCTACCGTTGGGAGGGGATAAGCATCCAGATGGACAACTCAATGATGCTGAGCCTGAGATAAATGAACATTTAGCCTTATTTCTTGCCAAGCTAGTTGAACCCAACACAGTTCAAGAGGCGCTCTCGGGTACTGATGCCGACTTGTGGAAAGTCGTGCTTAATGATGAATGTGGAGCACTAGTGGCTAATCATACCTGGGACTTAGTCGACCTACCGACAGATGCACACTGCATAGGAAGTAAATGGGTCCTAAAGATTAAGAAGAATGCGTCAGGGGAAGTGGAGCGTTATAAGGCAAGACTGGTAGCAAAGGGCTTCGCACAAAAATATGGCATCGAATATTTCGAGACTTACAGTCCAACTGCCAGCCTACCCACTATACGACTCCTCGTCACAGCAACGGTACTTACAGGCTACAACATAGACCAATTTGATATTCAATCAGCACATCTTAATGGATTTTTGGGAGACCAGGAGCAAATTTTTATGCGTCAGCCAGAACGATTTGAGGTAACTGGGTTTGAAGAGAAAGTCTGCCGCATCATTATAAGCCTTTACGGGCTAAAACAAAGCGGACACCAAAGGAATATTCGCTTTGCACAGGAAATGACGAAGTACGGCATGTATAGATGCAAAACATATGCTAGCGATTTTTTCATTATCGAAGGTGACGGAATATGTATCCTCGTTGTGTATGTTATGTTGATGACACAATTGCCTTGACACCGACACCGAAGATGCGAGCAATAGCCAAGAAGATCTTGACTTCAAGTTTTAAAATCAGGCCGCTGGGGTCGATTAACTTCCTATTAGGAATAAAGTTCTTCAGAACATATTCAGGAGAGCTAGCATTGAATCAGACCCACTACATTGACAAAGTACTAGTATTCGAACTAGTATTCACTTGGTTTGAGGACAAGGACACTGACTATTTGCTAACTGACTAAGGCAGTGCTTGCTCTCTTTACTCTGTCAGCCAAGGGATTAGATTCAGCATTTGGAGACGAGGACGCTGACCACTGGGCTGTGCTTGCTCGCTTCACTTTCGTCAGCCATAGGATTCGAATCAGCATTTGGAGACGAGGACGCTGACCGTGGCGCTGTGCTTGCTTGCTTTACTTGTGTCAGCCATGGGATTAGAATCATCATTTGGAGACGAGGACATTGACCACTGGGCTGTGCTTGCTCGCTTTACTTGTGGCAGCCGTGGGATTAGATTCAGCATTTGGAGACGAGGCCGCTGACCACTGGGCTGTGCTTGCTCGCTTCACTTGCGTCAGCCATAGGATTCGAATCAGCATTTGGACACGAGGACGCTGACCACTGGGCTGTGCTTGCTCGCTTTACTTGTGTCAGCCATGGGATTCGAATCAGCATTTGGAGACGAATACGCTGAGCACTGGAGTGTGCTTGTTCGCTTTACTTGTGTCAGCCATGGGATTCGAATCAACATTTGGAAACGAGGACACTGACCGCTGTGCTGTGCTTGCTCGCTTTACTTGTGTCAGCTGTGGAATTCGAGTCAGCATTTGGAGACAAGGACGCTGACCACTAGGCTGTGCTTGCTCGCTTTAAATGTGTCAGCCATGGGATTTGAATCAACATTTGGAAACGAGGACACTGACCGCTGTGCTGTGCTTGCTTGCTTTACTTGTGTTGGGTGTGGGATTCGAATCAGCACTTCGAGACGACGATACTAACTGCTGGGCTGAGCTTGCTCGCTCTACTTGTGTCAGCCATGAGATTCGAATCAGCATTTGAGGGCGAGGACGCTGACCGCTGTGCTGTGCTTGCTCGCTTTACTTGTGCAGGCCGTGGGATTCGCATCAGCATTAGGAGGCGAGGACGCTGAGCACTGGGCTGTGCTTGCTCGCTTTACTTGTGTCAGCTGTGGGATTCGAGTCAGCATTTGGAGACGACGATACTGACTGCTGGGCTGAGCTTGCTTGGTTTACTTGTATCAGCCATGGGATTCAAATCAGCATTTAGAGACGAGGACGCTGAGTACTGGGCTGTGATTGCTCACTTTCCTTGTGTCAGCCGTGGGATTCACATCAGCATTAGGAGGCGAGGACGCTGACCGCGGTGCTGTGCTTGCTCGCTTTACATGTGTCAGCCGTGGGATTAGAATCAGCATTTGGAAACGAGGACGTTGACCACTGGGCTGTGCTTGCTCGCTTTACTTGTGTCAGCCGTGGGATTCGAATCAGCATTTGGAGACGAATACGCTGAGCACTGGAGTGTGCTTGTTCGCTTTACTTGTGTCAGCCATGGGATTCGAATCAACATTTGGAAACGAGGACACTGACCGCTGTGCTGTGCTTGCTCGCTTTACTTGTGTCAGCTGTGGGGTTCGAGTCAGCATTTGGAGACGACGATACTGACTGCTGGGCTGAACTTGCTCGTTTTACTTGTGTCAGCCATGGGATTCGAATCAGCATTTAGAGACGAGGACGCTGAGCACTGGGCTGTGCTTGCTCACTTTCCTTGTGCCAGCCGTGGGATTCGCATCAGCATTAGGAGGCGAGGACGCTGAGCACTGGGCTGTGCTTGCTTGCTTTACTTGTGTCAGCTGTGGGATTCGAGTCAGCATTTTGAGACGACGATACTGACTGCTGGGCTGAGCTTGCTTGGTTTACTTGTGTCAGCCATGGGATTCAAATCAGCATTTAGAGACGAGGACGCTGAGTACTGGGCTGTGATTGCTCACTTTCCTTGTGTCAGCCGTGGGATTCACATCAGCATTAGGAGGCGAGGACGCTGACCGCGGTGCTGTGCTTGCTCGCTTTACATGTGTCAGCCGTGGGATTAGAATCAGCATTTCCAAACGAGGACGTTGACCACTGGGCTGTGCTTGCTCGCTTTACTTGTGTCAGCCGTGGGATTCGAATCAGCATTTGGAGACGAATACGCTGAGCACTGGAGTGTGCTTGTTCGCTTTACTTGTGTCAGCCATGGGATTCGAATCAACATTTGGAAAAGAGGACACTGACCGCTGTGCTGTGCTTGCTCGCTTTACTTGTGTCAGCTGTGGGATTCGAGTCAGCATTTGGAGACGACGATACTGACTGCTGGGCTGAACTTGCTCGTTTTACTTGTGTCAGCCATGGGATTCGAATCAGCATTTAGAGACAAGGACGCTGAGCACTGGTCTGTGCTTGCTCACTTTCCTTGTGTCAGCCATGGGATTCACATCAGCATTAGGAGGCGAGGACGCTGACCACCGTGGTGCTGTGCTTGCTTGCTTTAGTTGTGTCAGCCATGGGATTAGAATCAGCATTTGGAGACGAGGACGTTGACCACTGGGCTGTGCTTGCTCGCTTTACTTGTGGCAGCCGTGGGATTAGAATCAGCATTTTTAGACGAGGACGCTGACCACTGGGCTGTGCTTGCTCGCTTTACTTGTGTCAGCTGTGGGATTCGAATCAGCATTTGGAGACGACGATACTAACTGCTGGGCTGAGCTTGCTCACTCTACTTGTGTCAGCCATGAGATGCGAATCAGCATTTGAGGGCGAGGACGCTGACCGCTGTGCTGTGCTTGCTCGCTTTACTTGTGTCAGCCATGGGATTAGAATCAGCATTTGGAGACGAGGACGTTGACGACTGGGCTGTGCTTGCTCACTTTACTTGTGGCAGCCGTGGGTTTAGAATAAGCACTTGAGACGAGGACGCTGACCACTGTGCTGTGTTTGCTCGCTTTACTTGTGTCAGCCGTGGGATTCGAATCAGCATTTAGAAACGAGGACGCTGACCACTGTGCTGTGCTTGTTCGCTTTGCTTGTGTCAGCTGTGGGATTCGAAGCGGCATTCACTTTGTTTGTTGACGTGGACGCTCACCACTGGGTTGTGCTTGCAGCTGTACTGGGGATCCCAGAGAACCTGTGCCTGGGAACCTGGTTTTTTCCCCTGTCGTAGATGTCTCTTATAAGGAACACGTAAGCAATACTGCACTGGACGAGCTGTCACAATGTTCGAGGAATCATTATCTAACTGGCTGGGTGGCAAATTCCGTTTCTGTGATAGTTTAGGGTGACTGGCTAATCCTCATTTCTAGTTCAAGCTTGGTGATAAATTCTGTTTACTCTGGCTTGATCTTCTCCAGGGAAATAAACATTAAAAAGAAATGTTCAATCTGATTTGAACTTGGTCGCGTGACCAATTGTTGATTTACTGCTGGCAAAATATTTAGAACTAGAAAACAAAACAAACAACAACAAAAAAACAAATTTAACAACACAATTTTTATATCACGGATGAAGGTCCACTATTTTTTTTTACATAATTTTCAATGGGTACATCCATCAGTTTGGTTACCTTTTCTTCGTGATCCATGGTCTTCTTGTGACTTTTTATTTTATTCGTTTATTTGCCTATTCCAAAGCCATAAGGTCTATGTGGGCCACCATATGCCCTCTGCTGTCCAGCACCTGCATTCAGGAAAAAGTTAGATATGTGAATAAAAGTATTCTCGAGGGCAATGGTTTAATCCAAAAAAAATAATCAGAATGCAAATTCGGAGCAGATCTTTTGACGCCACTTTGATCGTGAATTTACCTGTTTTGAAATAATGTTACAATGCTTTGGCCACCACGAAAATTCTCAACACTTTTAGTAAAAGAAGAAAGAGGCGATACTGGCACTAGTTCTAAGCAATACTTAGTAGAGTGCGGATAACCCCCCTCCCCCCGCCTCCAGGGAAGGCTGTTGTAACTTACAGTAAAAGGGAACACTAAGTTTCAGTGGACGTTTTTTACGGGGATTTTTATCCTTTCTTTTTTCTCTCTTTTCACACTTCCTTTTTTTTTTATGCATTATTAGGCTTTTTTTAGCCTTTAGACCCTTTTTCAGACCCTGCCGCAACCAGCAATGTCAGCACAAAAGACCATTTATTTTACAAAAAAACGAGCATTTTGTGAAAAGGTCAGGGACCGGGGCAATGGCTCCACCCTGCTCCTGCCTGTTCATGCTACTGACAATACTTAAATTGGTAAGGTATTAAAAAGGCTCCAGCCTATAAAATTGTCATCTAAACCTACTGCTCTAATGGAATAGATACAAGAAACAGACGCGTAAGCCATCAGCGTCGCACTAATAGGTGTAAAAGAAGAGCCTGCATACCAAAAAACAAGCTAGATCTTCATTTAAACGTGTTATAATCTAGCAGCATAGGGGAAAGTATGCACCTCGTCCTAAAAGTATCAAACGCGAAGATACCCCACAAACTATCGTCCGATCTCCCTCACCTGTGTCCCCTGTAGGATACTTGAACATATTATTCGTGATGTTATACTGAGGTACCTTTCTGAGGTAAATTTGTTGCCAAGACACCAATTCGGGTTTCTGCCTTAGCGGTCTACCACTCTTCAATTACTGAGCTGTATAAACGACTGGTCTAAATCACTCGAAATCGGTGTACCAGTGGTTGTAATTTATATCAACTTCGCAAAGGCGTTTGATTCGGTTGTAAATGCTAAGCATTATGCAAACTTGGTACTGTTGGTATTGCCAGAAATATGCTTTGCTAGGTTGGGAATTTCCTTAGAGACAGGTCGCAATCATTTACGTTGGACGATTCTCTCTCTGAATCCAGACCTGTCATTAGTGGTGTCCCACAGGAGTAGTGAGGATTTGTGATATAAGGACATACCTACCCCCCCTCGTGCAGGAATTCACAGGAAATCATGCAGAGCACTAAATCCTCAAGTAAACCTACCCCGTTTCAGTAGCGTGCTAATGACGAATTAGCAACTTCACTCAAGTAAACCTCCCACTCAAGTAAACCTCCCATTCAAGTAAACCTACCTAACTCAAGTAAACCTCATCCCAATCAAGTAAACTTACATCACCCAAGTGGGGATTTGCGATATAAGGACATACCTACCCACCTACCCATCCCCCCGGAAGTGACGTCATAGGTCACGTGACCGAAAGTGACGTCATCTAAGATGGCGGCACCCATGTGCACCGGAAGTCAAGGTGGCGGGGCCAATGTGCCCCAGAAGTCCATGATGGTGGCACCCATGTGCACCGGAACTGCGGCCATATCCAAGATGGCGGCGCCCATGCGGACCGGAAGTCCACTTCGGCGGCTCGTCAATCTGGAGGAGGGGAGGAGTGCTTTTTGATACCTTTTGATACCGTGCGAACCGGAACCGGAACTATTTTTCCAAGATGGCGGCACCTGCATGAACTGGCAGTGCAGCTATTTTTCCAAGATTGTAGCGCCCGCACGTACCGGAAGTGATGTTACAGCCAAGACGCCCATGCAAAGCGGAAGTGCCACTATTTTTCAAGATGGTGGCACCCCACCCCCCCAAATCCAAGTGACATCATATCGGTACACCATTTATCACCCCGCAGGACCGGGTATACTATTTAGCACCCCCTAGGACCGGGTATACTATTTAGCACCCTCTAGGACCGGGCATACTATTTAGCAACCCCTAGGACCGGGTGTACTATTTAGCATCCCATGGAACCTGGTATACTATTTAGCACCCCCTAGAACTGGGTATACTATTTTGGTGCAAAAAATGATTGGTTAAAAATTTCAAGGTGTAAATAGCCAATCGTTAATATTGGGGTCAGGTCCTTCCAGATTATGAATTAGTTTTTCTTCCCACTTAAAAAAAAAACAATATCATGGATTATTGTTGAATTATTCTCTTCAGCAAACTCTGATTTGAGAATAATATTAATCTAAACACTCCAATTCATTTAGACTATGAAAAAATATTACGAATTGGCCCTGATTAATATAGACACGTACAACAGCATCCACAACATCACCTCGAAAAATAACGAAATTCAGTACACGATCGATGCTGGTGCCACATGTCAGAAAGTGTTAGTAACTCCCCGTGCTTACGAAATCAAGGATTTTAATAAAATTCTCAAGTTGGAGATAGATGCGAATGGTCACAACAAGGATGCCATAACGATTCTTCCAAATCTAAACACTTTAAGAACTAACTTGATAATTACCGAGCCAAATAACGGAATATCTTTTTCGGGAGACAAGAGTTTGGCTCCAGTCTTGGGGTTTGACTCAAGCAAGTACGTGAGAAGTCGACAGAGGCAAAATACCGTAGACATTATGAGCATCAATACAATTTTTGTACATGTTGATATCATAGGCAATTCGTACCTAAACAACGACACTCAACCCACTTTATACTCCTTTTATCCCAATTCCCCACCCGGTTTCAAAATCATAGTCCCCTTATAATTTGATTTACCTCCCGATGACTACAAAATTAATCAGAAATATAAGAGTTTGGGTCACGTCTCAGATCAACGAGCCTTTGGATTTAAACGGTGAGACGCTCATGGTGAGACGCTCATGGATCTAAAAATTAAATAATTAAGGACTCTTTCTTAATTTTAGCTCTAATAATAAAAAAAAACGGTTGGACACCAAGAAATAAAGCTTTCATCAAATTTATAACAACTCCCAGAAAATGAGCATCGTAGAAGATTACTTAAAAAACAACGAACCTTTGGTGTACGATTCATCGGTCGAGTCTTACACCTACCACGAATACAATCCTATTGTTGGCACCAATCTCAACAACGTATATTAGGAAATCCACATACACGTAGAAAACCAAGATTTATTTCTGCACGTTGCGAACAGTTACCTCCTGATTAAAGGGAGGTTGCTGAAGGACGATAACTCGGCCTATGCCGACGCTTATGTAGCCGTTTTGATTAATAATGCTCCCATGTTCCTGTTTTCTAATATCAATACCATCTCAGTGAAAAACAAGTCGACGAGTTAAATTATCCGGGGTTCGGTACTCTGATGAAGAGACTATTCACTTATGGCTTGGCGGAGTAACCTGCTTTGCTCGGCCAGTGCTGGGCGTAGGACAGTGCGACTTGAGTCGCTGCCAAACTAACCGACAACTTTGTATTCAAACAGCGGCACGCGTCCATCATCATTGAAACAACTCCCAAGGGAAGCTTTACCTTCCCCATTCCGTTGAAACACGTCATGGGATTTTTCGAAAATTACGATAAGCTAATCTACGGAACTATACACGTGCTCACACTCATGCGAGCGAGCGATACGAACGCCATCTTTAAAGCCACGGCGGCAGCCAATGGCAAATTTATCCGAAATAGTATCTGCTGTATCATTCCACGTGTCACGGCCTTGGATGAGCAGAAAAAACTTAACTCCACAATCTCATCGACCATGGAGCGACCGTGGATATAGGGCTTAGGCACTGGCATTACGATAACTGTGTGCTCCCTCAAAACACCAGCTTCACCAGACATGTGCTGACTACTTAGTTACACAAGAGCACTTAGAGGTAGCTCTTACCCATACTCCTCTACCTGGACCTGGCCCGGGATCAGGACTGAACAGCTTTTGGAAAAAATCCCAGAGATTATCAGGAATGCACCTGACAATATAAGTTACATCATCGCTGCCGGGTCAAACAACATCCCTCAGGATAGCCCTGAACTCTTGTTCCAACATTTGACGAACATCATTGCCAAAGTGGAATCAATTGTTAACCATCCAAAGATTTCTCTCATCGGACTATTCCCACGCCTTACTCATAAACACATACATGAAGATCACTGCATTGTTAAAACCAATACCTTACTGCGCAAATTTTGTGTGACCAGAAACATGAACTTTATTTCCATCGACGAAGCTATCTGTAACGACCGCACCTTGACTTCCAGAGATGGACTTCATCTTACCTCAAAGGGAAAACGTCTGCTTCAAAATGAGCTTACTTTTATACATTCTAAACAGGAAAACCTTCATCCTTAACTGGGACTAGCCCAAATTCCCCTTACCCACACGTTCTATGCTCTCAACCTGTACTCCCTCCTAGCTTGTGCTGCGCATCCCTTAATGCTCGCAGTCTTGTAAAAAACCTTGGTAGCTTCCACTCTCTCCTGTCTTCCAATACCTACGATCTGGTCTTTGTTGTTGAGACTTGGCTCGGAGATGCCATCACTGACCCTATGCTAACTGGATCCTACCCATATGACGTCACCAGATTGGACAGACCAACAAGAAGTGGAGGCCTGGCTGTTTTTTACCGCCATGGCCTTGATGCTGTGTACAACACGGCCGCGGGCGGTGTTGAGGCACTTTCTTTCTTACTGCCCAAACTTAAATTGAATTTTATTGTTGGGTACTTACCAGACAGCTGCGATTCTGCCTCTGTCACTAAGTTAACACTTTTTTTGTGCTCGGCCATGAGGCCGACCTACTCAAATGTAATTGTTGGAGATTTCAACCTCTCCACTGTGGATTGGTCAACGCTGACAGCACGCGACGCAATTCATAGTTTGTTCCTCCACCAAATTGCCCCATTGGGCCTGCACCAGCATGTTTCCAAGCCTACTCGCCAAAATAATACCCTTGATCTCCTTTTTTCTCAGGATGAGCGTCTCATCTTCGATGTTTCAGTCATGGACCACCTTGGTTCTAGCGACCATAACATTGTAACATTTCGTATTCAATGCACTTTCTCCACCATTACTCCCGCTGCCGCTCAGGGAGGTAGGATTGACTTTGACTTCCTGCGTGTCTTGCTGGACGAACAAAATTGGGATAATCTTGTTCTTGGTAGTAGTACGTCAATGGACCTTATTTGGGAAAGCTACTCCAACACACTTAAACTCTGCGTCGACCGATGCAGGCGACGCTCTCAATGCTCCAAACGATCGGGCCCAAAACCGCCACGTGCGGTTCTGTCCCTCCGTGCCAAAAAATTAAAACTTTGGAAAGCTCTTAAAGCAGATCCTACGCCTTCTGCACTTCATCGCTATAATGAGTGCCGACGTGATTACATCACCCGCATTAACATTTGGTACACTGAACAAGAGAGCCTTACCAACGCCGAGGGAAACCTCTCTGCGCTCTTTCGTCTTTATCGGCGCCAAACCAAATCAACACGAAAAATTCCACCACTCTGGTCGGACGACGATTTTGTTGTTGACGATCAGGCCAAAGCTGAGATCCTAAATAAGTACTTCGCATCAAATAGCATCCCCGATGACGGCCTTGGGTTCCCCTCTCTTCCTAAAACACTTGAACCCATTGTTTCTTGCCCGGATGTGCGTTTTCCGGTGGAGGCGGTCAGACGTTCACTTTCCCGTTTGAAGCCCAGCCACTCGGCAGGTCCAGATGGATTCTCGGCATTTTTTTTTATAAGCAAATCGCAAACGAAATTTCCTACCTACTCTCCCTCATGTTTCTGCAGTCTTTTAACCATGGCAGCCTTCCTTCGGTCTGGCACACAGCTACCATTATTCCAATCTTTAAAAAAGGCGATGCTGCGCAAGCATCGAACTATCGCCCTATTGCACTCACTTCCGTCCCTTGTCGAATCATGGAGTCGATAATTAATGACTCTATCCTTGACCATTTAGAGAAGGCTAACCTCATAAAACAGGACCAATTTGGCTTCTTACCGGGACGTTCTTCTACGTTATAACTGTTGTTGGCCCTTGACTCTTGGACTAGCGCACTAGACATGGGAATAAACACAGATGTTATCTACTTCGACTTCCAAAAGGCTTTTGAGTCTGTGAATCACCGTGGAATATTGTTTAAACTAGAAGCGCTAGGTATCCGAGGACAGTTGAACTCTTGGATTGCGTCCTTTCTTTCAAACAGGTTCCAGCGCGTCGCAGTGTCCAACTCTCTCTCTTCCTTCTTGAATACCACCAGCGGGGTACCCCAGGGCTCTGTTCTTGGTCCTTTACTTTTTGTCATTTTTCTGAATGACTTGAACTGCAACTCCGACACAGTTTTAGGCTATAAATTCGCAGATGACCTTAACATCAGCTCTGAGGTGGTTGGGACTCCTGATGTGGCATCTTTACAGGAAACTGCCAACCTGATCTCAAACTGGGCAACTATTTGGAAATTGCCTCTTTCGGAAAACAAGTGCCAGACCTTCCACATTGGATCTTCCAATAGAAACTTTTCTTACCTTTTAAACTATCACACGCTTCCTAAAACTGTTGAAATCCGGGATCTCGGTGTCTGGTTCAGCTCCAACCTTAAGCCTTCACTTCATTGCAACAAGATTACCGCCACAGCCTTTCGTCGCCTTGCCATGGTCAATCGATGTTTCACATCAGGTAGCCGCGACACAAAACTTTGGGCTTTTAAGGTTTTCGTCAGGCCTCTTCTGGAATACGCAACCGCAGTCTGGTCCCCATTCTTGCTGAAGGACATTGATCAGGTTGAATCCGTACAACGACGCTTTACAAAACGTCTCAAGGGTTTGGGGGATTTGCCCTACTCTGTGCGCCTAACCACACTCAATCTGGACTCCCTCGAACTGCGCAGACTTAAGTCTGATCTCATCTTGACATACCGTATCCTACATGGTATGCTGGGTGCTGACCTCCCTTTTTTCGAGGCATGTCCTGTCACATCCACACGCGGTCATTCTTTAAAGTTAATGCATCCCATGTTCAAATTGGAATCTCGTAGAGCCTACTTTGCAGCACGTGTTGTTCCGGCCTGGAACTCACTTTCGGACTTGGCTGTCACCAGCACCTCTGTGGCTCTTTTTAGACGACACTTAACCGCAGCAGTACTTCGAAATTTCGTGAAAAGACCCGAGCATCTTCCCCCTACCATGTGAGGGAATTTTCTCTTTTTTTTTCTTTTTTTTTCTTCGGGACAACGATTCCTTAGCATAGGGTTGGTGTAAGAGGGTTTAGGCCCCTTCCTCCTCCTAATCACCCAATGGTGGTTAAACTTTACTTACTTACTTCCGCGGTCGAAAAACCTAGGTGGATAGTTTTAGCTTTCAAACTAACAGGCAGGACTTTTTAGTCAAAAACCCGGGCGTGTTCGACTACTGCAGTTTGCAAGATGCTCACGTGACTTTAAATGCCGAAAGATATCCAATTCTTGATTTAAATACTAATTTTGCCACTAGAAAGTACTTAGGTCTGTACAGAATGGCTCAGCAATTTAGGCAGCTTTGCTACGATACCAACACTTTGAATTTTGACTTGCTTCAGTTCAAGAAAGCTTATCCTCTCGTGGTGTTGGACTGCTCCAAACAGTCCGAGAGACTTCAATTGGGAATTGTGGACGTACAAGTAAAACTGAAGTTCAGAGCAGCAGTGGCGGCTAACACTACCTGTCACGCTCTGCACATTGGCGGCAGGAAAATGAATCTATAGTTGGCTAGAGGCAAAGTCGAAGTTGTTTACTAAATAATAATTATAATAAAAAAGATATGGCGCTCAAAACAAAATCGCAAAAAAAGAATGGCTGCTTTTTGTCGTTGGCTTTGCTAGGACCGATTTTAGCCGGAATTGGAACGTTGGCGGGAGGAACAGCGGGGGTGGTTTCTCCCGTAAAAAAAGCGCAAAACGATGCAAACATTCTAGCTGAACTAATGCGACATCAGAAGCAAGTGGAAGGTTCTGGCTCCAAGAAAAAAACTAAGTAAAAAACTGAGCAAAAAAAAACGCCTATGGCAGAGGTCTTTATTTAAAACCACCCAGGGTTCAATCGACTTTGATAAACCTTTAACGAACATTGATTTAAACGGATTGGCTAGAGTAATGAAAATTCTGAAATTTAGAGGTACTTTTAGTAAAGACACGCTTCCCTTAAAGCTATGGCCTGCTGGTGAAAACAGAATCGTAAACTTGGAAGATTTCCTCGATGGAGAAGGAAGTCACTGGATAGCCATAGCCTATTCCACCTTTGCAGGAGAACCATGTTATTTCGATAGTTTTGACAACATGGGTCCTCCCCGGTCCGTGGTTACCTACTTGGGACCGGGAATTAAATACAATTACAAACACGTACATACCTTTGACCAGATTTGGTGCACCCACTTTTGCTTATTTTCCCTAAGTGCCTTCTCTAAGGCTTGAAATTATGAAGCTGTTTTGGATTGGGTGAGACGAGTCATCTATTGAAAAGTTACGTGCAAATTAACTGGAAATAAACATCTTCTATGTGAAATGCTACGAATGCCTATACCGTGATGGGTAAATTTTTTTCTATTAGGTAAGGATTTTCAAAAACAGTAGCTGTCGAATTTTTGTCCTTAGTAATGTAGTAATGTAAAGGGCTCTTTTTCCTATTTTACATTTAGCAACGTGTGCAACGCTTGGATCGCTGCAGTATAAAATTGCTTCGTGAATTAAACCAGTACTCGTACACACGAAGCTCGAAAGAGGACCGGAATTAACGAACCAATCGCCTGTTTTTTTTCTATTGGGCGTTTCATGCTGAAACTGATTAGCATGAAGCATGAAACTATTTTCATGCACAAATTTCTTCGTAGCAGCGTCACTGAGTAAAGTAGGTTCGCTTAGATTTTTAATCGGTTTGTTCGGGCATTAAAGTACTTTTTCTGTTCATCTTGTAACAAGCATTTAATGTTGACAAATACCTTAGAAGCAGCATCGTTTGATAAAGTAAGTTTGCTTAAATTTCTAATCGGCTTGTGCGTTGCATTGAAGTATATTTTTTGGTCGTCTTGTTATAAACAATTCCTATCAACATACACTTTTGGTACCACGTCAGCAGCGAGCCATGGGAAAGCTATGTCCTTAATTTGCTTCTTCCTCGCGTAGAAATTCCCGTCAGCCTCATCTACATACAACGTATTTTTTTCCATACTAGAAATGGCGGAAGCTAACTCGTCAGTGAGAAGAGTAATGGCAAGAAACAAGTCGGTTTTAAGTTTCTGAACGTCCGTTGCTAGAGTACCAATCTGAGAATAATTTACTGCATCTTCAGGTTCGATAGCCGCTGCTACTTTAGTTACACTCTTGCTTTGCATGTCATAGTTGTTTTCATGGCTTAAAATGTATCCTAGTTCTGGCGGTCCCCTCGGACCGACTCCCATCATTTCACCCACTTCCCCCTCGTCCTTTTCAATGCTTGTCCAAAATTATTGACCGACATCATTCTTTAAATATGAGAAATTTTTTTCAAATACGCCGAGCCATCGATGAGGCTATTATATTCAATATTATAAAAAAAGGAATCAAAATAAATGACAACCTCAAAATGTCTCAACTATCCTCGCAAACGAATCTTTCCAATCTCATGCAAAAAACTTGCTGAAAGTTAAAACGAGAATGGTACAAAGAATAACAACGGTGTGAAATTTTCCTTGTCTCCTTCCATACAGATTAAAGATTTAAAGGGTTTGGGAAATCCCATTTCGAACGAAAAATCAAAATATAAAGGCTGCATTTCGCTTAGCGACTCAGAAACTCAAAAACTGTTGAAAAATCTTAAACGATACATCTTAAAAAAACTAAAGATCGAGTTTGACGAGCAAAAACCCGTATCCATCACTACTTTCAATTCTCCCAATTCTATGCATACGGCTTACTCCTGTTACCCTTCTTCCGAAAAGGTGAACGGAGGTAACGGAGACAAACCGCTTTGCCTTTAAACTTGGGTGTACAAGAATATTCATAAAACTAAGGCCGTGAAAAGAAATAAGTTTGTTTCTCGGGTATTTTCATTTAAAAAGTAACCAGGCTACCACAGGCTTTTTATTTTATTGGAAGTAATTCAAGTCTTACTTTCAAATGCTCAAAACACTTGCATCTTAAATTTATGGGAAAACTTGCAAAACACTTAATTTTACGGAGCTAAAAGTGGTTAATTTAGGCAAAATAATGCTTATTTTCAGCTAACTGAATTGCTTTTCCTTGTAACGGTAATAAATGTAGCTTGACCTAGCAAATAAAAACCATAGACAAGAGGCAAATTTGACCACCAGACAGGCCCTGAGAAACAACTCATTTTTTTTTCGTAATCCAAAGGGAAACTTAACAAAAATGTTATCGACAAACCCTGGTTTAACTTGACATCTTACAACGCTTTAAACTTGACCGAAGTCACTGGCAGAATTACCGCGGTGTACGTCACTGACGATTCTCCCAGCAACATGAAAATGTGGTGCAACGTAGACTTTGGAGTAGCTCATTCCGACATTTCCAATGACAAATTTTCCGATGAAGACTTTATGGAGTTGGTATCTCAGTAAACATTAAACAAATGTGCAAATAAGAAAAGCTATGGAAATTAAAAACTACGACTTTTTCACACCTAAGAAAGAACCTAAAAATCATTCATTTCTACCTTCGAATATCAGATGTCTAATTATAGGCCCCTCAAATTGCGGTAAAACTAACTTACTGTTTAATTTCATCTGTAACGAAGGATGCCTCGACTACGATCGGTTATATATTTACAGTAAAACTTTATGTCAATCAAAGTACAAAGCTTTGCGATCTATATTTGCTGAACATGAGGAAAAAATAGGATGGGATGTCGTCTTTTTTTACAGTTCTCAAATAAATTTAATGCCGCCCGAAGAACTGAACCCAAAGTTTCGAAACCCGATTCTTTTTGACGATTGTCTTTTGGACAAACAAAAAACATCAAACGTTACTTCGCTCAAGGGAGTCATTCAAACGCCGATGTTTTTTATTGCAGCCAGTACTACACGAGAATTCCAAAACAAGTGGTCAGAGACAACACAAAATTATTAATCCTTTTCCCCGTGGATACGTTAAATTTGAAACACGTTTACAAAGACCACGTTTGCCCCGACATGGCATTTTCAGACTTTAAAAATTTGTGTCAAAATTGTTGGAAAAAGCCTTATGGATTTTTATCAATAAACAAAACGTTAAACCAAGGGAGAAATAAACGTTCGTTTTTGCCTATTAAACAAAAGCATGGAAACAAAACGAGAAATTGCAAAACTCAAAAGACGTCTAACTAAAAAGTTTTTAAATCAACGTTTGGGGAGAGAGAACAAGAACAATCGCTACAAGAATTTTTTAAACCAGTCGTAAGAACCCTGAAACCGAGACCAGTCCTCGGTGCAGCCACGCAAACCAGGCCGATTAAAAACACTCTAGCAACCCAAACTACACCGAATAAAATTTACAAAGAAGAATGTATTGATGAAGAAGAAAGTGACGAAGATGACTACGGATCAATGGCTTTATCATCGTCCCTACTCTTAGTCAGAAAACATTGCCGACCTCTCTCGATTGCAGCCTCGCCAATATTCAAGTCCGGCTGTATCTCCTATAATGCTAATTACTCCCGAGTCCAAAACCGAATACGCAACTACGAGCACCGGTCCTAGACTCACCCCTTCATATTCCACGGTGCAAGCTAGATGGATTTCCACTCCCCCTTTGCTTCCTAACATCACCACTCTAATGTGCCTCGATAGTTTGTTACGCGGTCAGAATATTGGAGACACTGCTAAATATTTCTTGATAAAATTTTTCGAAAATCCCTAAGACACTGACCCAGTATTCGGGTTACAGTATGATAAGGAAAAAGGTGAGCTGACTTTCGGTAATAAAATGGTTAAAATCTTTGAGAATGACATAGTGGTCGAGGGGGAGCAATACGTAGGGGGACGCGGGCTTTGAAATTTGCTAGTTTTCAAAGATTTGAAAGAAACTTCCCGCGCGCCGGAAGTTAAAGCATTTACGCAGCCATGTTAAAAAATACTAACGCTATTTATCACAACAACGACCAAATATTCGTAAACCCAAATCTAGTCGTAGTGCCAAGTACAGGTCTATTGTCGGTCCGATTTGGGAAGACCTCAAGAAACAAGGGACGGCATGGTTAAAAAGAGTGGGCCATTCGAGCAGGTTTGATTACAAATATTAGGATGATCCTAACGACTTGGTAAAGAGACTCAGGCGTTTGTATAAATCTGCTTTGGCCAGCCAAGATGGACATAGAAACGAGATGGTCGAAATTTTATCAGAAATGCAGCAAAGGCAAATAATAACTGCTCGGTAAAAAAAGGGTGGCTTATGAAACTTTAGGTTTAGGTTAAAAAAATCGTATATGAAACAAAGAACCAAGGAATCAAAAACTATCAAGATGAGGTACCGAGTCAAATGTAAACGTCGAACTTCTAACGGGCCCAAGCCGTCCGTTACCATGACCGCAAATAATAACAGGCAGATGCAGGTTGTATTTTGTGAGGTGTGTGGGACGAAAAGAAGTTCCTTTATCAAGTCTGGGAAAGGAATCGTAAACAAACTCATAGATAAGTTACCTCTCAAAATGCATTTGCCGGGCTACCAATACTGCGGTACGGGAACTAAATTGGAAAAAAAGATTGGCTCGAGAAGACCCGGGAATTAATAAACTAGACGAAGCGTGCAAAGAACATGATATGGCTTACTCCGTGAGCTCGGACTTGAAAGATTGGCTCACCGCCGATTAAGTTCTAATTGCTAAAGCTCAAAGAGTGAGAGACGATCATTTCTGGCATTGAGAGAAAAGCTAGCTGCTTCAATCGGTAAGAAAATAATGAAAACAAAACTTCGGTTCAGAATGGGAAATAAAAAAAAATGGATCAACTCGTAAAAGAACTTCACAAACCAACCCGAAAAATTTTCCGAGACAGAAAGTGATTGTACTGAGCCTGAACAATCTATGGCAGGCTGACTTGGTCGAAATGATCCCTTACGTTAACCTAAATAAAGGGTTTAACTACTTACTAACCTGCATTATTATCATGTCTAAGTTCACTTGGGCCATTTCCCTTTAATCTAAATCCGGCATAGCCTAGACGTTACTGAAGATTTCAAGAAGATACTCACTGGAACGACACCCCCTAAAAATTTACAAGTCGATTAAGGTAACGAGTTCTACAATAAAGACTTCAAAGCCCTACTCAAGCGTCATAAGATCAACGTGTACTCTATATATTCCGAGAAGAAAGCGAGAGTGGTAGAACGTTTCAACAGAACCTAAAGACTCGAATGTAAAAATGATTCACCAGGCAGGGGACTTACGAGTGGACGCACATTATCGACGAGTTAGTTTCCAATTACAATGACACGATTCATTCTGCCATAAAACTTAAACCGAAGGAAGTAACCAAACTTCACGAGCCGTTGTGGAGATGAACTAGTACTAAACGGTTGTTGAACAAACCCAAATTCGTCCGAAGAAATAAAGTCAGAATTTCTAAAGTTAAGAACATTTTCGATAAAGGGTATTTGCAAAATTGTACTAACAAAGTTTTCACGATTCGTAAAGTGCAAAAAAACCAAACCGGTTACTTATCTTTTGAAAGACAAGTCGGGTGAATTGGTGCTCAGAGGTTTTTACGAACCGGAATTTCAAAAAAACTTTAGTTCCTGATTTATTCTTACTATAACAAGTATTATGTAAAAAGAAACATGGGAAAATGCTTTACATTGTTAATTGGTAGGGCTATGACTCCAAATACTGCAGCTGGACAGACAACATTAGCAATATTAAATAAATACGTACTTACCTTTGCCAGTGTATTCTTACAGTGTATTTTTTCAAACATTATTACTTTAAAAAATGTTGTACCTCTTCCTCAATTTTTTGTTGTTCCTCATTATTGAAAAAGGAAAAAAATTGTTCCTATTCCTCAATTTTTTTTCCTCATTATTAAAAAAGGATAAATTTCTGTCTATTTTCAGAAAAGAATAGGAAAAACATTCACCTGTGTGGACTGTGCGACCATTTTTCCAGAGCTTTGGGAACACCTAGGTTTCATCACCATTTAATGTGGAAGAATGGAAGAAACCCTTTCCATAACATAAACTACGCCAATTTTGAATGCTCCTTCGCCCCGTCCAAACCTCTCAACCCGATGCTTCGACGAGTTCAACCACCGGAATCCATCAACACCTTCCTTGCAGTCTTGGCTACGTCCTACTGGGGCACGACGGATAGATTATACGTCACAAGTACCACTTGGGAGAAGACGCGGTCGACGTATTTTATAAATGTTTGGAAAAAGAAGCTAGATATTACGCAAAATTGCTGAAATATGCAAAATTCCTCCACCTCACCCCATCTAAAGCATTCCAGCGTGTGTCATTATTGCGGGAAGGCCTTCAAAAAGTGTTATCAGAAAGCAAATATCGATGAGGTATTCTAAAGTACGGCTCGTCGACAATAAAGTGTGGGATCATTGCCACATCAGCGGGAAATACAGAAGAGCTGCGCATCCAAATTGCAACCTAACCGCGCGAGAGCGAAAAACCAGTCCCGTCATGTTCCACAGCCTGGAAGGGTATGATATGCACTCCTGGTTCCCGCAGTTCATAAGTTTCCGGGAAAAGCAGATGTTATAGCTAGCAACACCGAGAGGTTCCAGACCATAACCATTAATGATAACGTCAGCAAGATAAACCTTCACTTTACAGAATGCGTCAATGTCTTAAACGCGTCTCTGGACACTATAGTAAAGAACCGCAGGAACGACAATAGCGCTTCCCCATCCTTGAGGTAGCGTTAGACTCTGGATTAAATTCCAAGTGGTTTATGGAGGAAACCAACATTGAAAAGGCACTGAACTTGTTAACGCAGAAGAGTGTTTACCCGTACGAACATATAAGCAACATCTTCCGTTTTCGACGAGGAAGATCTGCCGTCGAGACACTCATTCTACTCCCGCTTGGAAAATGGGGTGTTGGCTGGACACGAATACATGCGGGCACTAAACCTCTGGCTGAGGATGAAATCGAAGGTATTCCGCACGTACCACGAGATATACCAAATGACCGACGATTTCCTGCTCGCCGACAAATTCAAAGATTTCCGGAAATTGTGCCTCGAAAACAACAAGCTGGACCCTTGCTATTACATCTTCACTCCAGGATTCAGCTGGTCAGCTCTTCTTAGGATGCAGGAGCCCAAGTTGGAGCTATTCACGCACGTTGGGAAGCACAATCTCATATCTTTTGGCACCAGAGATGGAGTTACGTTCGTCGCAAAGAGGCATTCGAAAGCCAATAACAAATACCTGCCTCTTTACATCCCTAGCAAACCCTCCCTATACATAATGGACTGGGATATGAACAACCTCTATAGTTTGGCCATGTGCACTCATCTCCCCTACGACAAGTTCTGCTACCTAACCAGGGAGGAGATTAGAACGTTGGACGTAGACATCGTAGGGGACGATGCCAACGTGGGGTATATACTAGAAGTGGACCTCGAGTACACCAAAGAGTAGCACGACACGCACAACGATTATCCGCTAGTTCCTGAGAAGGTCGATATTGGAGCTGATTTCCCGTTATTCACTGAATCTGGCGGTAAATCACTAGATCAAGTCCTCTTCCAACACCAAACTAGTCCCGAACCATCCGCACAAGAAGAAATACACACTTCACTACAGGAACTTGAAATTCTACCACCGGCACGGACTAGTACTTCGAAGGGACTGCTTCCTTTTGCCAAAGAATACTTAAAATTACTGAATAATTCGGTGTTTGGAAAAACCATGGAAAATAAGCTAAGTCGCCTCAACGTGAAGCTGTGTACCAACGAGAAAACACCACTGAAATATACCACCCAGCTGCATGCCGAATCCTTCAAGATCCTAAACGAAAACCTGGTGCAACTCAACCGCCACGTTCGTAGTGCACTGTGCAATCTTCCAACCTACTCCGGATTTACCGTACTGGAACTCTTCAAACTCTTCATGTTCGAATTCCACTACGACTACACTCGGCTAAAGTACGAAGACCGTGCCAAACTCCTTTTCACCGACAGCCTCTGCTACGAAATTGAAACGGAAGACATTTCCCGAGACATGCTCATGGACATAGACCGTTTCGACACGAGCAACTACCCATTGAATCATCCCTCTTCACCTGCATGAACAAACAAGTGTTAGGGAAAATGAAAGACGAAATTGGCGGCGTCCCCATCTTAGAGTTCATCGGACACAGGTATAAAAAATGTACTCTATGAAACCTCTGAAAAAAGAGGATGTCAAGAAGGCCAAGGGTATCCAAACCTCGTTCGTCAAGAAACATTTCAGCTTCGGCGACTACGAAGCGGCTCTAAACTATGTGGCACCTCCTTAAAAGGGAAGCTGGGCCAAGATTTCCAGCGTTGGCCACGACTGAGCAATGTTACAATATCTAAATCCCTCCTCTCACCTTACGACGACAAGAGGTACATCCTGGACAACGGCAATGATACACTAGCCATTGTCACTACGATACCAGTACTTGGGACGAATACGTTGACGATTTCGACTCGGGGGGGGGGGAGATGAAGCTTATTGGCGCGTCGACAGCTTGGTCATTAGCGTCAACCTTAGTCACAGTGCAGTGGTCCGGGTTGCCACTGCACCACACATTACAGAGATATTATTCAAACCCCTAATCTAAATCTTGTCATACATCTGTACCTCCTGCAAAAATTGAAAAACACCGGACAGGAGGACAGACTTATCGCCCAATTGACGCACAATGTCATGCGGAAGATGGAAACGACGACGAAAACCATCAAGATGGCAACAATCAACAAGGAAGTGCCGGACCGTAAGTGGCCGCCGACACCAATAACATTCAGGAGGGTCAACCCCCCGCAAAAGGAAACAGTGAGTAAGTCGAGTGTGACCAATGCGAAAACGGGCCAACACCACCTCCTCACGGCAACTGCGGCGACACGCCGAGTGCCATTCCTCAACAGTGCCTTTAATAGCTCGTAATTTATTGCCGTCCTGTCCATTCCACGAGGCTTGCCAAAAAGCGTGTAACCTCAGACGCAGAGTTGGAAAAGCGTCCGAGGGAACAAGGCTGAGATCCCTTCCGAGAGGGCCAGAAAGGGCCCCTTTTGCTGCAGAATCCGCTTGCTCATTTCCACCTATCCCAACATGGCCCGGGATCCAGCAGAAAAGCACGGTTTTCTGCTGGCCAGGCAAGCGGGAAAGCAAAGCTTGGACACGTTGTGTCAAGGGGTTCCGAGGATTGTAAGTCGCCAAGGACTCCAGGGCACTCATGGAATCGCTAAAGATAATGAAATGCGTGCCCTGAAGGCCAAGGATCCATTCCACCGCCAAACCGAGAGCCAAAAGCTCTGCAGAAAACACAGAATAGCCTGATGGAAGGCGATCGGCAACCGTCACTCCCTTACAAACACAAGCACAAGCCACGCCAGCGTCTGGCTTCGACCCATCAGTAAACAGCCGCTGATAACCGGCGTACTGAGAACACAGCCGCCGTAACTCCTGTAAGTACCTTGCTGGTAGAGTGGAACCCTTCGGGAGGGACGCCAGAGCGAAAATGAAAATGCCACTTGGGACAAGCTGGACTGCTGGAGCCTATCGCGGAAATCACCCTTACCCACCCTGCGTCTACCGACTCGCAAGTCTGGCCCAAAAACCATGGACCAAGCAGGACTGGATTCCACAGCACGTAAACGCACAGCATACTGAATGGCCAGCTTCCGCCGACGAATGGCCAAAGGTGGCTCCACTGGAGGCTGACCACTGGAGAAGTTCGAAATGCCCCAGTCGCCACACGCAGGCCACTGTGATGCACAGTGTCGAACATCTGGAGAGTCGAGTCACTGGCCGAACCATACACCATGCACGGATAATCAAGTTTGCTGCGGTGTAGAGGCGCAACATGGCAGTGCGATCGGCACCCCATGAAGTTCCCGACAGAACCCGCAAGATGTTAAGTGCCCGCAAAGACTTGTCTTTAAGTTGGCGCAAGTGTGGAAGCCAAGATAACCTGGAATCGAACACCAGACCCAGGAAACGTGCCTGTGGGACAACAGGAATCTGCGCCTGCCCCAAGTACAGGCAAGGATCTGGGTGCAGCGTTCGTTAGCGGCAAAAGTGAATGCACACAGTCTTGTCCGGAGAAAACCGGAAACCATTACAGACCGCCCAGGTCTGGACTTTGTTAATCGCCAGCTGTAGCTGCCGCTCGCAGGTCTGCATGCGAGCTGCCCGAAAGCGCAGGCCGAAGTCATCGACAAACAATGACTGGGGAACAGCAGCTTGCTGAGCAATGGGGTTGATCCCAATAGCAAACAAGATGACACTAAGAACACCTCCTTGAGGCACACCATTCTCCAAGACAAACGGGCGGGAAAGAGTCGCCCCGACACGAACACGAAAAGAACGGCCTGAGAGGTAAGCGGAAAGCAACAGTGGCATCCGTCCCCTCAAGCGACAGTTATAGAGATTACGGAGAATCCCATAACGCCAGGTCGTATCATAAGCCTTCTCCATGTCAAAGAAAACCTGAACCAGATGTTGACGCAGGCAAAAAGCCTCCCTCACATCCGATTCAAGGGCAACCAGATGATCGATGGTTGACCTAAAACGTCGAAAGCCACACTGGGACACAGATAAGAATCCGCGTGATTCCAGCACCCAGACCAACCTCTCACTGACCATCCGTTCCATAAGTTTACAGACACAGCTAGTCAGAGCGATTGGGCGATAACTGGAAGGAGCAGTAGGGTCTTTGCCCGGTTTCACAATCGGGATGACCACTGCTGTCCTCCACGCTGCCGGAACAGAGCCTTCTGCCCACACACGGTTGAACATCTCCAGCAAGAACTGCTGGGAGGCAAGAGGCAGATGTTTCAACAGCTGATAGTGAACATCATCAGGCCCTGGGGCGGAGTCATGCGATGGACAAAGCTGAAACAAATTCCTGCCTGGTGAACTGTAAATTGTACTCCTCTAGCCCGTCGGAGCGAAAGTCTAGAGAGTGAGCCTCTTCTCTACGCTTTATTCTGAGGAAACCAGGATCATAATGGTTATCACTCGAGACCCGCGCAAACGCAGACGCAACACAGTCGGCAATATCCGGCACAGAAGAGATCACGGAATTCGCCACCTTCAGCTGTGAAACCGGGGAAGACACGTTCCTCCCCGAGATCTGGCGCACCTTCCGCCACACCTGCTGAGAAGGCGTGGAGCACGTGATCGACGAAACATAAGCTGTCCACGAAGCACGTCTAGCCTCACGGATGACATACCTGGCACGGGCGCGACAGCGCTTAAAGGCTACGAAGTTGTCAGTAGTTGGGATGACCGTAAATGCACGCAACACTCGCCGGCGGGCCCGAATAGCCTGCCCGCCAGCAGGCGTCCACCACGGAACAGGAACCCGCCGCGGCTGTGTGGACGAACGCGGGATAGAAGCATGAGCAGCAGCAAGGACCACGTCAGCGAAATGAGTGGAAAGTTCATCCACATCAGAAAAATCCTCAACCGCACGCTGAAATACAGCAGCCTCAGCAAAGCGACTCAGACGTGCGAAGCGAAGCGCAAATACTGACCAAAGCGAAAATAGCCGAGGAGAACGAGAAGACCATCCGCAGGTTTGCCGTACTGGAAAACGGCCGGAGAAAGTAGGAGGATTCGAGGCGTGGAAGTAGGAGATCAGAAAGAAAGACAGTAAGAAAAAAGCTCACGCGCTAGAAACAGAGGTGTGGAGGGTAGCTAGGTTAAAGAAAATGGTCACTGTAAACGAAAACCTCAAGCTCTAGAAACGAAGGAGCAAAAAGCAGCTAGACTAAAATGGCTGTTAGTAAAAGAAAAGCTCAAGCTCTAGAAACGATGGAGCAAAGAGAGGCTAGACTAGAGAGAAAAGCTGCTAGTAAAAGAAAAGCTCAAGCTCTAGAAAAGAAGGAGCAAAGAGCGGCTAGATTACAGAAAGAAGCCACCAGGAAAAGAAAAGTTCAAGGTCTGGAAACAGAGGATGAAAGAAAAATCAGAGTGGAGAAAAGATGAGCTCGTGAGACCAGATTATGATGATCTCCGAGCCGCATGGATGTAGGCCTACTGGGGAAACCACATTAAAAAAAACGCGCCATATGCTTTACCTCCTGGGTGGTGTGGAAAGAAGCAAAGTTATCATATCCTCGTTACATCGCACTTTCGAAAAGCATTCCAATTTCAGAACACTCCGTAATGTTGCTAATTCGTCATTTTTTCACTCTGAAACATTCGGGAATTTTCACATTGTGAGAACCTCTTATAGCATTAGCACGATCCCCCAATAATGTTGCTAATCTGTCATTTTCACACTTTGAAGCATTTTGGAGTTCTCGCAATATTAAAGCTCAAACAGCATTTGCACGAAACCCCCTCCGATTTTGAACTCCTCAAAATGTTGCCAATTCGTCATTTTTGTGCCATCAGGAATGCAGTTAAAATATTCGTCATTTTCACAATGTGAAAGCTCAAAGAGCAATTAGCACGACCCCCTCAGTTTGGGGCCCTCCCCCATTCGGACCCTCCAGTAATGTCGGTAATTCGCCATTATCACCCTCCGAGAGAACCCTGGCAAGCTCATGACGCATTTGCAGGAACCTCCTCGATTTTAGGACCCCCCTCTTTTTGAACTCCCCTTGCTGTTGTTAATTAGTCATTATCACGTTCTGAAAGCATTCGAGAGTTCTCACAATGCGAACGCTCTTGAAGCACTCGCACGACCCTTTGGATCACGTCACTTCCAGTCTGGAGGGAGGGCACAGCCTTCTTGAAAAATAGTGGCACTTTCGGTTTGCATGGGCGCCGCCATTTTGGCTGTAACGTCACTTCCGATACGTGTAGGCACCATCATCTTGGAAAAATAGCTGAACTTCCGGTTCGTACGGGCGCCGCTAGCTTGGAAAAATAGTTGCACTTCCGGTTCGCGCGGTACAAAAAGGACTCAAAAGGTAGCAAAATGCGCCCTCCCCCCTCCTCTAAAGTAACGAAAAGGGGGCTTCCTGTTCGCATGGGCACCACCATCTTTGGTATGGCCACACTTCCAGTGCACATGCGTGCCACCATCTTGGACTTACGGTGCACATGGGCGCCACCATCTTGGATGATGTCACTTCCGGGGTGGGTGATTAAGTGGGTAGGTATGTCCTTATATCGCAAATCCCCACTTGGGTGAGGTAGGTTTATTTGAATGGGAGGAGGTTTGCTTGAGTTAGGTAGGTTTACTTGAATGGGAGGTTTATTTGAGTGGAAGGTTTACTTGAGAGAGGGTCGGTTTACTTGAGCGAAGTTGCTAATTCGTCATTCGTCATACTCCTGAAACGGAGTAGGTTTACTTGAGAATTTAGTGCTCTGCATGATTTCCTGTGAATTCCTGCACGAGGGGGGTGGGTAGGTGGGTAGTTATGTCCTCATATCGCAAATCATCACTACTCACAGAGCTCGGTTTTGGGGCTACTTCTCTTTACTATTTAAATATGGATCTTCTCCCCCTGCTGGTGACACTATAAAAATGCCTAAATTTGCAGATGACATCAAGCTTTATATCAAATTTAAAAATGAGGATGATTATCTTTCCCTGCAGTCGGCTCTCACACTGTTAAATGGTTGGTCTTTGGACTGGCAGCTCCCAATAAACACCCTAAATGCCAAACTTTACATCTGGGTAGACAGAAAAACCTTTCTCCGCCTATATGCTCGAAAACGCTTCACTTAAATCTGAGAACACAATTAAGGATCTTGGTGTCCACTTGTCTACTGATCTCAGCTTTTCTATCCACTCTAATCAAATTGTTTCTAAAGCTAGACGTTTATGTCATATGATTAGACGATGTTTTCTGTTCATATGATGTTCACACCTTAGTTTGTGCATTTCTTGTATACATTCGCCCAATTTTCCAGTATGCCAACCCAGTCTGGTCCCCACATCTAATTAAGGACATCAAACATATTGAGTCTGTGCAGAGATCTTACACAAGATACCTCCGTGGTCTTTGCGGGCTCTCTTATATGCAGCGTTTAGATAGACTTGGCATCGAGTCACTTGAGCTGAGGCGACTACATGCTGATCTTTGCCTTACCTTTTCAATCCTTAAAGGAATGGTTGATGTTGAACCATCTTCTTTTTTTACTATACGTGGAAACAATTATACTAGAGGTCATCATCTCAGACTTGCGGTGGCCCTTACCAAAAAAGATTGTTTAAAATATTTTCTTGCAAATCGTTTGGTGCACCTGAGGAATAGCCTTCCATCCGGTCTGGTAAATTCTTCCAGTCTTTCCATGTTTAAAAGAGGTCTTAAAGAGACTGACTTGTCCAATTTTTTCAAGTGTTTTTTACATTTTCTGTTTGTTTTATTGTTTTTTTTTTATTGGTCTTTTTTTGTAATTATTTTGTAAAATCTTAGGTTGGATATTAGTGGATCTTGCTATCCCTTCTCAGTCCTATTAATCTTTTTCTTGGCAAATAAATCTTTATTATTACATGCTTAAGAATGTCACTAAGATCGATTAGTAGTGTAGAACTACCATGAGGACCGCCATCTTAGCCACCATCTTGAAAACATGCCGGCGTTTTTTTTGCGTTCTTTTGACTACAAATTGGTTAAAGTATGCACATTGTTCTAATAGCCTCAGACTCCTGGATTGGTTTGAGAATGTCACTAAGATAGTTTACTGATGTAGAACCACCTTGAGGGCCGCCATCTTGGCCACCATCCCGGAATCTTGGTTTAAATCCGCGATGGTAAACAAACTCGTCTACATATTTAACTAATCGTCTGATATCATCTTTCGTAATCTCAAAATAGGCGGTGATATGTTGGATGGATGCTAAGTAATGCGTAACAACCACATGCAAGCAATAACAATGGCTGTATGTTACAACTGCTGTACATTGTTATTAGTTAAAAACAAAAATACTTTATGATAGTCTACAATTCTGAGAAAATGTTTTGTTGCATAACGTAACGATTTCAGATTTGGCAATCTACACCACATTTGCACAATCCATTATACTTAAAGAAAACTCTTAAGCACGTACAACTAGTTATCTGGCATTCCTTCTTACATTTGCATTGAGTAAGTTCTACATATTCATCACTGATTTGCGGAAGGGTTGCCCAGAGTGGTTGCCACTTACCATCCTTGCATTTGCATGGAGATACAGCACTGACATCAGAACTGGTTGAGCTTAGGCTCTGTCCATACAGTGGAAACTACATTATACATTGGCAGGTTAGTGATGATGTATTCAGACATCATTTGAAATAATTCTTCCTTGTTCTGATCGACGTGAAGGAAATCATCCCAGTGTTTTGGAATCGGTGCACTCATGGTTACATATTGGCGTACACTTTGCCTTTCTTCTCCTTGGTTTCCTGTTTTATACTGTTCTCTGTGTTCCGGTCCCAGACAAAGGGCCTAACAATTGCACCGCTGAGTTAGTGACGTTACATAAGGTAACACATTCTTCGAATGTTTTTGCTCTTCCAGTCTTAAAAAATTAACAAGACTTGCATCATCATATACAGCACATGTCACGCCAGGAGTTACTAGTACAACACACAACAGTTGTAGTATAGGTAGTAGATCTGACTTTGCAGAGGACATTGCAAATCCGTTAGGAGGCAACTACAACAAAGATCAGCAATTGTCCCCATCAACGACTCTTGGTTGGTGGCAGTAGTCGTCTGTGGGACTGGAGCCTGGGCAATCCTTAAATAAATTCATTTGCAAGTAATGCATTAATTAGACAGCTGTGTCCCGGAATGCCCTGGAATGCGTGAGACTAAACAACGACTTGGATATGTAACACCCTGGGATTTCGTAGCAATTTATCTGCGCTCACAAATTGTATTGTATGAAGTAAGGGGAGTCATTTTCATTTTCAACACGTTTATTAGCCGGTATGCACAAAATTGTGATCAGAGAACCTTCCTTTGATGATGCATGGACATACACATGACAGACAGAACCAATTACGCACATCCAGAGTTGTTCACAGTGCAATTTCGGACATGTTTTTCTCTTCAATTTTAACACAATAAACATGACAAGGCAAGGGGGAAGGATAATACCAAACTGGAAATAAGCTTTCGTTCACAGTTGCCGTTATATTCGGTGTCACCACGCTGTCACTGAAGGCAAGAAGGGAAGAGGGAAGAAGGGTTTACAGTGGTAAAGGAACTGCTCTGATTGAGTGTGCAAAGAGAATGAAAATCAGTGTTTGTCAGCCAGTATCCACATAATTATAATTAAAGAAACTTAATTTTGATGAAGCATGGACATACACATAAGAGACGGGCTGCAGGATTCCAAACTGGAAATAGCAGTTGTTCGTAGTCCACATTATAAACATTTGGCGTCACCACTGCAGGCAAGAAGGCAAGAGGAATAAGGTTTTGTGGTGGCTAGGGAGACGTGCTGATTGAGTGAGCGAAGTGACACAAATTAACGTTTGCTAGTCAGTATGTGCAAAATAGTGATTAAAGAATCGTACTTTGATAAAGCATGGTCATACGCATGACAGAAAAAAACCACACGTTTATTACACCCGTCCGGAGGACGGGCTTCTTCTAGTCCTTATTATTATTGCTAATCCGTCTAAAATGACAGAAATGTCCAAAACGAACATTGTGCATGACAGAAATAACCAAAACGAACATTGTGCATGAAATATTGATATTCCGATATTATAGTGATAAACTTAAATTCTTATGATCAACAAATTTTACTGTTTAAGTTTGGTGCATGGAACAGGTGTGAGTACGGTCGTACATGTTTCAAGTTCGTACAGTCGTACATACGTGGGCTATGTGTAGTTAAATAACGGGTAAATTTTCCCTGTAAGTTAGAGCATTAATAATTTAGCTGAATTATTGTGAGGCTTTGCTAATCTTCCTTTAAGTTTTCATTTCTGAAACTACATGCACTTTCTACTGAACTGGCTTGAGCAAATGACTCACTGCACATTACCATAACTATACAGTCTATAATCTAAAGTTATGAAACAAATGCCTAACATATAACGACGTCACGGAGCATAAAAGTATGAGTAGTTTCCTCATTTAATTCTCTATCTTTCATTTAATTTGATATTGATAGCGCCTATAGAGCAGACACCCTCTTTGTTAATATGTCCCGATTTATTCCTGTGACTACCTTTATTAATATGACCTGATTTATTCCTGTGACTACCTTTATTAATATGACCTGATTTATTCCTGTGACTGTCTTTATTACTATGAACCTACAACATAGAATTTAATTCTACTTAACTGTCTACTTAATAAGCTACAGTGTTTTGAAAAAAAGATTATGCTAATAGATCCGTAAACAGTAGATTACCCTAGACGTCATTCACCCCCATGTCGTGACACTGTTTCCCCTTCCCAAGAAGTGGTTTCATAGCAAAAGAATACTTTTCGATGGGTTGGCGTTAGTTCAAAGAAAATTGCTACATGTCTGAATAGCAAGACTACAGGTGGTCAAGTATACCATCGTATAACGTAAACTTACGCCTAGTTAAAAAAACTGTACAACGATTCGTTAGAGATCGATGCTTAGTTAACAAAACCACTTTTAAGTGGTTTGATTTGCACATCTCTGTTGCAGTGTTACTCATCACATTGCTTCAGTCATTGCCCTGTCTGGTCAGAAGTTTACTTACCATCTCCTGATGGATGATGTATCGCAGGCCCTGTGGTTGTTGGTGCAATCACTATGATTGGCTCAGCAACTGGGTCCTGATCAGCATGAGCTGGCATTGAAACAGTCAGGAACATCGCAACGGCCAAGACACAGAAAACTAACTTCATCATATTGCTGGATTTATGAGAAATATTTGCAGTCACTGGAACAAAAGACAATGTAAAATTACTTTGGAAAAAACTAGGATTTTATGAATTTAGTGAAGGTTGCTGGCTCGTTCTTGACTCGCACGGGAACAGTAGCCACCAAGGGAAGGGAAGGAGCATGCTCCCTCCTAGAACCAAGGAAAAAAATCAACATCTATAAACGTATAAGCAATATCAGCGTTTTTCCTTTTTACAGGTGCCTACCTGCCTGTAAAAGGGGAAAAGACGAGGTATTGCTTGAATATTTAAACATATTGGTTTTTCTTTTTGGATCGTGGAGGGAACACGCTCGCACACTCCTCTGGTGGCCACTGTACCTGTGAGAATCAAGAACAAGGCATCAACCTTCCATAACGTACACAAGTGGCCAAAATAGCCTACAGTACTCTGGAGTAAACTGCTTCGGTGCAGCGAGCTTAGTGCACCTTGTTACTTCAGCCTCCACTGCGACATAGGTGAAGGTAAGCAATGAAGTGAACAGTTATAAAGTATTATTGTAATAAAATATTTGTAATTGAAGTGTCAATGTCTAAAGAAAAAAATGTTGAAAATGTGTTGTTCAGTATCCAGTTATGTAGAGCTGCTGCGCTCTCCCAGACATCCTACTATTTTTTGTGTACCATATTTTCACGGCCTCTGCCACACTCAAATAATCGTCTGGTGGGCTACGACACGGCACAGACCATTAGGCAGTATACTTAATTAATCGACTGAAATCTACTGCAGCAGCCAAAATACAATGCTTTCTTTTGGTGTGGGGTTGGGGGAAATATTGTGTCTTTTATAACCGAAAACCTCTCTGCAGAGAAATGCTTATCTTAATCTACGTCAGTATTTCATAGGGCTGTCTCATACTACCTATGAAAATTGTGGGTGGGGGGAAGATTGAGGCTTTATGGTGCATCGGCAGCCAGACTTAATGGTTGGAACCATGGTAGAAGAATGTATAGGTAGTGTCACTCTTTCTCTCACAACGGTAAACATTTTGGATCAAAGATGTACCTGCTTTCAACGATTTACCACCAGAGGGCTCTGTCATGAAGTAATGGAAAGCGCAAAGCATCATGGCGATCAAAACTATTTAGCGTCACTAAAACAAATTGATTACGATAAGAATACAAAATTAATCGGCTTAAAATATATCGTAATTCAGATAAGGACATTAAAATAATTTTAAGTACGATCAGAACTGGTTGATCAAGTTTTATTTTTAAAACCCAACATTCTATTTTAAAACGGTTTGTCGTTACGAGTGGAGCTAATTATCACATTGTAGTAGCGTCCTCATCGCCAGTTCAGGCTGAAGCTTCTTTCGTGGTTTACTTTTAGTGTAACGAACTGTATACAGTTTGAATCGAACACAGAATTGGTTCTTCAACTTTGGATGTTTCCCACGCACGAGGATTTGTCTGTTTCCGCAGGTATAGTCGCTATTATCATGGTTAGCATGGCAACGATGCCGCCATGTTTTATTTCAAGTTTCGCCTCCTACCTGGACCAAACAAGTGCTGCCTTCTGGTGCCGTTGGTGGAAGCAGGTCTTTTTTTACCCCCTGTTTTCAGAAAAGCGTCGCTACCTACTTAATCTAATCTGGTTGGAACCAACAGATAGTATGGGGTTGAGAACTGTTATTGTCTAGAAAGTTAAACGTTGACAATTTTGTAAACGTTGTAGGCTGCAGCATGCTCTACCAACTAGGTAGAATTATTTAAATTTATTTTCTTCATTCTTCAATAGATTTTAAATTGCTTATATAGAATAATTTGAAATCTATTGAAGAATGGAGAAAATAAATTTAAATTATTCTACCTAGTTGGTGGAGTGTGCTGCATGTTACAACGTACACAAAATTGCAAGATGTTGGTTGATTGGTTACACGTTTGTGGCATGGGTGGATTCCAAACAAAAGGTCGGATTGATATGAAATTTGGTACGTTGCTTGAAACCTCAAAAAGTATTGTAAAGTTTGAATTTGCCGTTTAAACGACCAATTATTACGGTAGTAATTACACTTTTAGAATTTATCGATTATAACACTCAACACTGTAAATTTGGAATCATGAATAGTTAACGAATTCCGACGAAGCGTACGTCGTGCTGCTGGTAACCAAGGGAACGTTTTGAAACACGCATCACTAACACGTCATTGTTCCATATAATATTAATCGTTCTTGATGTAATTCAACGAAATAATAACATTTGATCATCGCATTTAAATCAAAACAAAGATTAAATATGACACATTAAGGTAGGAAATAAAAAAAAATCCGTTAATGACATAATTATAATCGCTTCATAAAAAGAATGCTAGTTGAATACTCTTCAACATGGCGACCCAAAACTCCATTTAGACTGGCTAAAGGAATCTCAAATGTATACCTCAATGAACGTAGAGTGACGAAGCTGTTTACCCAATAGAAACCATACAGCAGCCTATGCATTTATACCATAGTATAAATTATTTAAACATCTTCGTGTAACGGTTCCGAAATTTTTCGTTACTATAGCAACAAACACTCTCAACACCATAAATACGTGATAAAAACGGTTTGATCGCAGTTCTGCTATGTACGTTATAACGTGCGCCGATTTGTGGGGCCCAAACGAAAAGGCTACGAGTTCCAGCAAGACTAAAAACATGATGCATTAATTAATTAATTACGAAGAATGTGAAAAATAACAATGCAATTAAAGTGCTAGGTTTCGGTGTAACACTGGACGGTTTCAAGCGAAAACAAGGTGTTAAACTTTATTATTATTTGGTTTTCATCCGTGTTTTGGCTTGATAACAGTATGAAGTGTAACACCGAAAGTTGGCTATTCAAATGTACGATTTTTGGACATCATGACCTATTTTTTTTCTAACTCCAGAAGAATACCATGATAACAACTGCTAAGATATCCCTTTTAAAGAAAACATTCTGGGAGATGCAACAAACATGCAATGAAAGAACGACGTTTCGGTGCAACACTGCACGGTTTTCAAGAAAAAACAAGGTTTAAAACTGTAATTGTTATTTTTTTTTGTTTTCAGCCGTGTTTTTGCTTGATAACAGTGTAAAGGTGTTACTCCGAAAAGCAGCTCTTTAAGTTCATGCTTGCTGGGCAACGTAACCCGTCTTTCTTAAAATTTAACTTGAGGATCGTTTTGCTGTTTATTAAAACTAGGGCAGCCCACGTATACGGCCGGTTTTATAGAGTATTCCAGTGATTTCCCGTTTGCATGAAAATACTGTGATTTCCCTTTAGGAGAGGCCAAACTTTCATTGGATTTAGTTAGATTCAGGTTTAAGAGACATAGTAGCCTAAATCCCGTTTGCATGAAAATATTGTGACTTGAAAAACATATGACGTCACCCGTACTGTGCCTCTTTGTTGAAAACACAATTTGAATCATTACTTATACAGAACAGACAATTCGTTTGGCAGACATTCCGTCTGGATGCACAAACAAAAGAAATAAGAATTGGTAATTATCTAGAATAACTACTATGCAAGCTAGTGACTTAATTCACCTAGCTATCGATTCCTATTGTCGTAAAACGTGCGGAAATCATAACGAAAACGTGCGTAAACGCTTATTTATTTTTAAAAAATTATTAAAACACGGTAAAACGCCACTCACAACACGCTAGAAGCGGCCGCTATTCAACGCGATGACACCGCAACATAGAAAACCTGATTTCGACCAGAACATCGGAAAACGGAAATTACCTTCATTTGCGATGCAATAGCTGAAGCAGACGAGAATTTTATGCTTATATTTTAGTTTTGTACCAATATTTCTTTACAGTATGAAACACTGTCCGCAGAGGCACGCTTCACGCGCACTATTATATACATCGAGAATTTGTGTAATCAGAAATAGTATGACGCAAGCATTTGTAAAACAAGGAACAAATTATGTCACTTCATTGTTTCACAAATGCTTGCGTCATACTTTTTCTGATTACACCAATTCTCGATGTATATAATAATGCGCGCGAAGCGCCCCCCTGCGTATTGTGATTCCGGCCACAAATATCACTGTCTGCCTTGAAAAGAGATAATTTTCGTTTAGTAAAGTTCTGGGCGAAATCAGGTTTTCTATGTTACGGTATCATCGCGTTGAATGGCGGCCGCTTCTAGCTTGTTGTAAGTAGCGTTTTAACGTGTTTTAATATTTTTTCTTAAATAAATTGGCGTTTGCGCACGTTTTCGTTATGATTTTTGCACGTTTTACGACGAAAGGAATCGAAAGGTAGGTGAATTAAGTCACCAGCTTGCATAGTAGTTATTCTAGATAATTACCTAAGAATTAGTAGTGGGAATCTCGGTGAGCTGGCGACACACACACAAACAAATATTACGATCTTAGTTATATAGACTAGCCATATCCCTCACTTTGCTCGCTCCGTTGGCGTCGCTTCGCTCTGCTCGAGGAGGTTTGCGTGATAAAATTGTGTCGTCATGAACAAATATCATGTGAGTACAAAAAATTGACGTTATTTTTCAGGTTTGTTCGCATATTTAAGGGTCTTAATATCAAGTTACAGCGATGAAAATAGGCCTGACCAAAGCGCAGTTTGATTATCTTTCATTTAGTTCTACTCCCATCTTTGTAGGCGCTTTGGTTCAAGAGTAGTAGAGGTATAAACACATTCAGACGCACGTACATCATCTACATCATTAAAATCGTATGACATGCATGCGTGCGCGACTGTTTGTACCTCTACTCCTCTGGAACCAAGGCACCTGTAAAGATGGGAGTCCTAAGACCAAACGAAAGATAATTTAATTTTGCTTCGGATACACATATTTTCATCGCTGCAACTTGAGTTTATGACCCTCAAACAAATGAAAACCCTAGCAAAGTTTTTTTTCCATCCTTATGGTGTTCGTTCATGACGTCATAGTCTGTTCATGCAAACAGACAAACAAACCGTCTTGAAGATATTAATTACGTACTGAGATGATCTGGAAAAAGATGAACGCAGTAAATAACCTAAAAACGAAATATTTTGTAACGTACCACATATATACTTTAAACTTGGTTTTGTATTTTATGGAAAAACCATAGACCTGGTCTTAAAATGGTGTCACACATTCGTGTTTCTGAAGCACGGAGGTGCATGGATTAAATGAACAAAGCGAGCAATTTCCACGTAAACTAAGCATTTCCCATAAGTACCCGGAGGACCCGGAGAAAATCCTCGTGTGAATGGCGGGAAACAGCCGGAGAAAAACCCGTACATATAGACTTTTCTTTCCCACGATTGAACCCGGGTCCGAAAGAAGCCAGTGATGAATAGCCAGGACCAAGACGCTTATCGAATCTGACACCCCAGTGCTCATAGCTACCCGTTAACGTCCACCTTTATGTACTATAGAAATCTGCTCTGTTTTTTTTTCATACCAGCTTGTTCAGTGTGAGAATTTCTATCATCACTGTCGATTGAATTTGATTGCTACATACGGAACGATTCTAAGAACGGCTGTACTGAATTCCATGTAACCCTAAAGTTTCCTGTATTACAATTTTACTCCCTTACCTTGACTTGGGTTGCTTCTGGATGTCGGTATGCAGTAGAACGTATCTGCTGACTGATAAACTGTTTAGTTTCTAAAGAAGTGTTGTAAAGCATCGTTAGAGGGAAATAAAGAAAAGGTTTACGATTTCAGTGTTTTGTAAGACTAAACGAGTTTCTTCATCACTATCACTATAGTCTTTTTGTACAGCGGCTGAGCCAAGGTAATAATGGTTGAATCAAGCAATTATTTTGTGGCACAATGAGAATTGATAAAAAAAGAAGCCTCCTGCCAGGCAAATGAGAAGGCCACAAGGTCATACAATGCGAAGTGATAAAATTTTCGGCAAATTTATTGTTGCCTTGATCACCTAGACAAATAAACCAACAAATCATGAGTACAGACATGCTACAACAACCTGTGCAACCTTAAAACAACATATACTTACTATTTAAAACTCCCAAACCCCACCAAAACCGTCCAACAACTTGGACCCTTTAAAACCGGCCCACCATATTGGAATGACGTCATTACTCCACTAATATTTACAAACTATTTCCAGGTACAGTTTGTTACATTACAGTTTACGGCTGAGAATGAAAATGACCAAGGTTCAATACCTTTCTTAGATTTGGAAATTCATAAGGACCATTTTCTGAAACAAATTTACACTAAGCATTATATCAAGCCATCGCAAACAACTCGGACTGTACAATATGACTCAGCCCATCCGCCTACGGTCCTTAAGGGTATACTGAGAGGTGAGATAAAACGATCTATGCAACACAGCACCAGGGAAGAAGACTGGAAAATGGAAGCACAGCGAATCCGTCATAAATACCACATCAATGGGTACCCCAGTAGGCTTGTACACAAGGAACTGGGAAAAGTGGATCATTCGTCAGCAACAAACTCGGGTTTAATAACCCATCCCAATGCCAACCCTCCCCCACCACCATTGGATTGGACAATTTTACCGTATGTACCAGGGCTGTTCCAAACAGCTCAAAGGATCTTTGCAAATTGTGGGGTACGGGTTGTGTCTAAGCCAACTTACACTGTAGCTCAGCTACTGTGTCATAAAAACCCCCCTCCCCCATCTATTCAAGCTGGAAAGTGGGAGCATCAGTCTAGAAGCACGAACCGTGAAGCCTTCGGCAATGAAGCATTGAACATACCCACCTGTCTTAATTTGCAGGAATCTTTATCAAATCCAAAGATTGACCACCTAAGAAACGTTATATATTGCATTAAATGTAAGGAATGCCCGTACATTTATGTGGGTCAGTGCAAACGACCAATTGGGACCCGAAAATTGGATCATGGGGGGGCAATAGCCAAAAATAACAAAGCATATGCGGTCACTAAGCACAATTTTGAAACTCGCCATATTGTGGACGTGCAAGGAACGCCCATTATATATAGTCAACCTGTTGAAAAAATTCGACTATTATTGGAGGCATACACCATAACAGTAAATCAAAGCAGAGCAATGACCACTGTAAAAAATTTTAACCAAATGGAGAAATGGCACAACTTTTTTCAGTCATTACCTGGAAATAGTTTGTAAATATTAGTGGAGTAATGACGTCATTCCAATATGGTGGACCGGTTTTAAAGGGTCCAAGTTGTTGGACGGTTTTGGTGGGGTTTGGGAGTTTTAAATAGTAAGTATATGTTGTTTTAAGGTTGCACAGGTTGTTGTAGCATGTCTGTACTCATGATTTGTTGGTTTATTTGTCTAGGTGATCAAGGCAACAATAAATTTGCCGAAAATTTTATCAATTCGCATTGTATGACCTTGTGGCCTTCTCATTTGCCTGGCAGGAGGCTTCTTTTTTACCAAGAAATAATGGTTGATTACGGCTTGCTGCCAAACTACTATCATGCAGCTACCGACGACTAACCACAGCTACACAATAGCATGAGAATAACGGGTTAATTTTATAAACATCTTTATAACTTCGGATGTAGGTTACGTCGATCGATTAAATTAAAGGCGTTCCTGATTCTTCCAAATTTTGTTTGTACCATGTCTTAAATGTTGCATTTCTTACTTAGATTATTTTAGGGAGTTATTTTGCAGCCTTTCTTCCTGGAGCCATCCTCGTCAAGCTTACTTTTTTTCATTTCTCACATTTACTACCACTCCATATGTCTTGAGGATAAATGAAATGAACTTCGTCTAAACGTGAAATGTAAGGATTCTGGCAGTTCCTTGGGATCTCGAACAAAAGCCTTGGACTTTGAGCCACGAAGTCGTGTGATCGAATCTCACAACTGAATTTTTTATTTACTTACTGTTGTTTACTATATTGAAACCCCACTCAACTTCTGACTGGAGGAATAGTAAGAGAGCTGTTTTACGAACTATTTTCGTTTCTTCGTATCCCTACATGCTCAGCTGTTCTAAAACTGCTAAATATTCTTTAAACTTTTTTCACATATACAGACGTGCTGGCCAAAGCAGAGTAAAGGAGCTTTTCATCTTTTGCTGGTGCCGTCGTCTGATTGCACAATAACTTTTGAATCCGTTGTCGGATTCATTTCATGTTTCCACTTGCCATCTCTGCCCTATTTTGGATTTAAGCTCGCAAATCACTAAAATTAGGCAAGAGGTTTCATAGATTTGAACTTTCAACTATGCAAGTATACATCAACATAGGCTACGATTCTTCACAGCTTTTATTTTTGTATGCTATTCAAAATGCTATTCAAAGTGCTATAGAAATTAATTTGTCATTTAAAAAACCTGATAATTTAATTTTTAAATAACTTTTTATTGAGTTAATGTCCTCTCTTAATTTTTCAATAACCAACACGTGAATAGCCTTGCAAAAGTGATTTGATTGAGTGGTCAAGTCTTTCAGAGGGAAAAAAACAAACAGGAAATAAACGGCATTACGAATACGAGATAGGATGATTTGGCTGGCGAAGTAAAATGACCAAGCTGAATGATGCAGGGAAGTTTACGTGAAAAGCAGCGCCTTTAAGAATATTTATTTATATATATTTATTTTGGTGTATGGTTATTTAAGAGCTTAGTTTCATTTTGACTTTCCTGTGTCACACGGATTTGTTAAGAGTTTGCAGTCAGTAAAGCCTATATAAATGTTGCAAATTTTTTCAGTGGCTTTCCTGTGTGACACCTTTTTGCTACATGTCAAGCCATTGTAAATATTGCAAACGTTATGGTACCGTAGGATGCAGCAAAAATAGGGAGTGGATACGTGATTTTAGTGCGCATTTATTCAGTATTGAGTTAAACATATTTTTAATTCTTCAGGAAGGGGGGGGAGAAGTTTCTCTTTCGTAAGATATTGTAGTCCTGAAAAGGACAGTTTTTAGCTCTAAAAAGAGATTTTGTTTTCAAGCAGACAGTAGTTGATGTTTAGAGATCTTAAGTTCTACTCTGAGCAGTCGGTGTCTTCATTGTTGAACTTGAGTTGTTATCTGAATTGTTTACATCACAGGCGACTCGTTCCACAATAATATCAGCTATCCCATTGCTTTTCCACAAGTTGTTTTCTTCATTCTCAGTGTGTTTTACAAGTTTGGCCCACCCTTCCGATGTCACTACAGCAAGTGCTTTCGGTGTCAGTTCATGAACTTCTTTACGTTTGAATGTTCGATCATTTGCATCACTAAATCTCTTGATCTGGCTCGATGTCATTTCAATGCGGTTCACAATGAAGCAAAAGCAACATTGAACATAGTATGACCATGACATGAAGCAAGTTTGTCAATTCGGTATATGTCGTATTGTTTTCGTGCACGTTGAAATCACACAAGCAATTCACGACGCCCATTGCCTTCAGCCCAAAATTTGGCAAACCGCCGTCATCATTTACGGCAGCTGTTATTATTTTACCTGGGAACTGTACGTACCTTTTCTATAAACTGTGAGGATCTTTTGTCTATTTGACGAAAGTGTGAAGTCATCGTAAATTTTTTGCCGAGTTCGAGTACCAACGGAGTTAACGTAAAATGACCAGCGCTGGTTGCAAATACCTTTTTCATTTGGAAGACTGCATCTCATGAAATGTTTGTTCAGTCTGCCGCATCCTTTGCCACGTCACTTAACAAATTGTCTGGATGCTGTCGACGAAGTTTGCTGTAAACATTAACTACAAATCTGCTTTTGCGATGATGTCAAGAGCTTTACTTGGGAGTGGGGTTTAAAATCTTTGTGTGGAGAGACGACCGCCATTTTTAAAACTACCGTATCGACTGCTCCGAGCCATAACCATTGTCGTAACCATGACAACTACTTGCACATATTCGAAATAGGAACAGGTCGTTTAATATCTTCGAATTAAGTGTCACGTTATCTTAAAATTATAACCTCGTTTTACCAACAAAAATTCATAGTTTGCATGAGTTATTTCATCGTGAAACTTTATTATTTTAACGGACTATTTTCTCTGCACCAGAACACAAACAATCGCGTCTGCAAAAGTGGGCCCTTAACTGATTTCTCCAGTAAGAAGTTGATTGCGGTTTTAGCATAAAGCTCTGCACGAAGCTGGATGAAAAAGGTTTGTACTGATCAGGTTACATATTAAATAAGCATACAACCCCTTTTCTACAATGAGTCAGTGACCAGGAATGAAAAACGAGGAAAATTAAGTAACCAAAAAAACGACTACTCTGATTATTTAAAAAAAATCGAGCTCTTGTCCCCATGGAAATCACATCTGTGAAGGTGCACAAATATAAAAACGGATTACAATTTATTAGAAAGAAACCAACTATAATTTGAACTCCCATTCTAGGGAACAAAGATTTTTTTTACTCACGAGTTATGTCAGAAAGTTAAGCGCAATTTGTGTTTGAAATGTGTGCTTAATTTATGTAGAACTGTGCCGTTAAAAGAATGAACGGTGGAGTCCAATTTTGAGCCCAAGTGAGATAGGGAAGGTAAAAAACCAGTATGGTAATGGAATTAGTATTACGTCTTTTACCTCAACAGCTCTCTACTTGCCCAACCTAATATGGTGTCATAGTTGATTTCTCCTGTTCGTTTTTATAACGGTCCGACTCTATTATATAGGCGTTTTTTTTTTATTTGTCTGCGTTTCTTATGTTATATTTTACGTTTGTTTCATGTGAGTGGCTATGTGTGTATTTTGTGGTGCATTTATAATTTATGACACATGCATGCTCCTTGTTAAGGGCGTTTTTTGACTGTGTTTGTTGGTTTCTGTTTTAGTTCTCTCTTATGTGTCTTTATGCGTCCGTTTTCATTTTTCAATTTTGTAAGCATTTTGCTATTATTTTATGGTGATTGTTTTTGTATGATTTGTGGGTTAATGTTTTAATCATGTGCGTGTTGATTAGTGATTTATGTTTCATGTATGCGTGTGCATGGAGGCTTGTGTGGCACTATCCATGTTCCTTTGTATTGGTATTTCAAATTACAGTTCGTTTCTTCCAGTGAACTCTAATAGTTTTTTATTATTTCTGCACCTTCACAGCTGTGAGTTCAATGGGGATGCAAGCGCTAATGTTTTTTTTTTGTAAACGGTTTTTTTGTTCACTTAATTTGTTGGTTTTTTCGCTTCCTTTTTATTGTTATTGGTATAGTATGTTTTTTTATGTGTATGTCCATTTTTCGCCCAATTTTGTTTGTAAAAAAAAGGAGCATTAGAAATACATATTTATGTCCATTTTACACCCGTAGCTGTGTCCTTTGCCTGTTATATAATGACAACATACTATCCTGTGTCTAAATTTATCATAGTGTCATATCGATTTGTAGCTGAATCTCCATTTTGTTAGTTAAGTTGTTGGATTTTTTTGCTTCCTTTTTATTGTCAATTGGATTGTCTGGTATGCCGTATGTGTGGCCATCCTCCGCCAAAATTTTCTTAAGAAAAAAGTTGCATTAGAAGTAAGTAATAGTAATTGTCCTCTTATTGCAACAATGAACATTGATTAGCTGTTTTTTGAAGGAAATGAAATGAAATTTATTACTAGAGCCATGTCCGTATCTCATGCACCCTGCTAAAAATTAAGATTAACAACTGAAAGAAACTGGAGAACTGGGAACAAAATGCATCAAAATACACAACGCTCAGCAGTGTTTTTGAAGCGATCGAGGAAGTAGCAATGCTTCCGATGGCGCAGCAGCCTGACAGTTTATTGTTGATTCCGAGATCGTTCAAAAACATTGAATCAAGGGTCATTGTTGCAATAAGAGAAAAATAACTGGCTTGGACCCCTACCATGTTTCAACCACGTAATGTTTTAAAGGCATTTCGTATCTTTTTATGCTTAGCATCAGCTATACCCCAGATGTAACATACGCTGGTGTAGCTGGTTCTGCATTAGCGAGTGAATTACTTTAATGGGCAGTAGTATACAAAAGGTACGCCAAAGGATGGAAGTAGTACCGACGCCATTTTGAGTGAAGTCACATGCGGTTAAGGTGCATTATGGGTAATAAAAATGGCCGAACCCATAGGGACACACCCGTGTAGGGTTCGCTTTTGCTTTCGGCTGCCAACAACCAGGGACCTTCTACTATCTACCGGGTTGGTTCACTCAGTAAAACGCGTCTGAGCTACAACACAGCTATTTTCTATGGTAAAGTTTAAGCCTATGCGAGCAAGATTCAGTTGATGACGTTTTTGCTTCCAAACCAATCCTCGAAGTAGACGACGCTTGGTTTTTCAAAACCAACCAAAAAGTTTGTTTCAACTAGCAAGTAGTTTTTGACGAAATTAATGAAAATTTATGAAATGTCTGCTCTTTCAATCTTCACTGAACGTTAAAATACACACTATTAAAACAAAACGACAAATTCTTACCCCAAACGAGAGTAGCTGATGTAATTACGTCGAAACCAAAACAATGGCGTGCTTTTAGGATGATGGCTTGTGACGGTGCTGTTCATCTAATAACAAACGTTACTATTTACAGTCGCATTGTCGATTGTATTTGCTGGTAGGTTAATGCACTTCAAAACAATTTAAACAATTGGGGCAGTTCGGCTTACGTTTGATGATGAGTACTTGTTCGTTAGTTAGTCCAATTTTGTGTGGATTCATCAACAAAATCAAAAGCCAATGAGATACAGGAATTAGTATAAAGCACAAAATCGGAGAAGAGACGTCAAAAGCGTTTGAAGCAGTTCCCAAAAACTCGCTCGGTTTCTCGCGGTAAAGTGTAATAGTAAGTGGGCCCACCATATCAAGGCTACGTATAATTGAAGCTCGTTTTCCAGTATCCATTTTAAACGTCATGCAAAACAGACGCCATGTTGAATGACGTCATTCTACTCATTATCGTCGATAGGTGTCTTCCATGTAATGCTTATTAGCTTATTACCCGTATGTTTCTCTTTCATTTTGTGTACAACGGTTATAATATACATAGTACCATATATTATACCATGCTCGGAGACTACGACCTTGTAGGTCGCATCCCAAAAATTCATTTCTTCATTTCTTCATTATTTTTTATGTTTTTATTATATTGTGTGTAGCTTATTTTTGTTCATTTAACGTTTACCTATTTTAATGTACATGTGTCTTCTCATCTTATTATAAATTAATAAGGTAGTCGGCCCTTTTTCTCCTCTAAACATACCAGTTATAAGGTGTACAGTACATCAGTTTGAAGTGAAAATAATTCGATTTTCACCCACTAGATGGCATAACTTTTAACAAGAATCAGTTTAACTTTCTTGTAAGCTGAAAAAACTTAATTCGAGTAATGTACGGCAGCCTACTATCTTCATCACCGGTTCGTGCGAGGTTTGAGAAGCAACACAACCAGTTTTTCGACACAAACATCAAAGACAAAAACAAAAGTATAAAAAAAGACCGAAAACAAGGAGTTTAAAAAATAAAAAGGAACCCTTATTCACTAACGGATGGACCATTACATATTTGTGCCTGTAACATTGAAGTCATGTGAACATAGAGAATATCAAACGCATCGTAACTAAAGTTAAAGTATGTATTATTTTTACTTAGACGAGAATAAACAATTTGAGGATCACCCTTAGACAGTGTTAGACAAAATCATGTGCTATAAAGCTCTCTTCGTTGCAGTTCAGCAAGGTAGCGTTGTATTTAACACTTTCCCTTATGAAAAAAAAATCACTTAAATGTCATGAAAGAAACTCATGTCTTTTTAATGAGGAATTTGGACCATGTATTTGTCAGGACCATGATAGTCATGACAAATGCATGGTGCAAATTTATCATTAAATAAACATGAGTTTCATAACATTTCTATGAACTTATTCAAAATGGTTGAAAAAATAAAAATAGCCATGTAAAAAGGTCACCTACACTCGCATCATGACGTGCCTCGGACATCCATGATTTTTAACACGGCAATTAAGAGGTGAATGCAAGTTGGCGCGTGCGTGTGGAGAAATAGATATTTTTAAAATTGATATTTTCTGTTTGATAGGCTTTTTTGAGCCAGAATTGGGCAATTGTCGCATTATGCGTACGACGCATGCATGACTAACCGTCATACATATACACTGATGATCAGCACGGGTTTTGCACGGCGGGCGGTCAATGTTTGGCAATCAAAAACAATATTTCACCGTGTTACACCCGTCAGATTAAAAAAACATTTCGATATCCTACCACGGTGAGGTGTGTTTATACAGCAAGTTAGTAGATTTTGCCAGGATATCACGCCCACGTTTATAAAACCGTCAAGGAATGACTTTTGACAGTGGCGTGACTTCCCTGCCAAGCCTTTTACTCCCTCTCCACTTTAGGCCACTTTTAAATGCTATAATGAACCAACATTATTAAGGAAATGTAAGTAGTGTACATATATTACTGAATAGGAATAGAAACCTTGCTTAGGAAATTAAGTAAAAACACCAAACCCTCGACCGAGGACAATTTAATTTTTAGCAAACTTATATTCTTTATTACAAACAAAAACGTCAGGTGTGCGGTAAAAAAAGGGGTTATATAATTGAATTTTTACTTGTTCAAATGTACACGGATAAAAATTGATAATTTTCTATTGAAATAATCAAATGTACAATTGAGAGAATTGCATCTGTTTAAGTGCTGTTGTGCTTTACGTTTTAAATATATGATTCATAAAGCACTACAGCTCTTACACAGATGCAATTTTCTGAATTGTACATTTGATTATTTCAATTAAAAATTATCAATTTTTATCCGTGTACATATTAACAAGTGAAAATTCAATCATATAACCCCTTTTTACGGCTCACCTGATGTTTTTGTTTGTAATCCGTGTACCTTTTTTACGGCTATGACGTCGTGCAACAAAGGTTAATGCATGCTGTCAATTGATGCTGGCCACTTTGAAACAATTCAAGTCAGCTTTGAAAGCCTGCATCTGCGAAATAAATACACAATTCTATCGTTTTTAGCTGCCAATTCCTCAAAATTAACAAGGCAGCTTAGTTTGGTTTAAAAATATACGCGTTTAGCTGAAACACTAATTCTTTCGACTACATGTTTATTCCGGGTTTTGGCCCATGGCCATGCACCCGTTACTACAGCTAAGTACACAACCATAACAACGCAACACGACTACAGCAACCTAACAAACGTAACACTGACCACTCTACAGCCCTTGCAGCATACGCTGAACACAGCACAACACAGTACTAGCAATCTCTACACATGTTTGCTACTCAAACACCACTCTTCCGTTATCACGTCCCCATTCTTTCATTCTACTAATTCTTTCAATTCAATTCAATTCAATTTTATTCGCAGAAGCCATGACCCACGGTCGTATGCTCCTACCCCATTATAAATTTACAAAACACAACCACACAAACTCTTTCAATTTATTTATTAAGGGTTGTGGCCCTGAGCCATGTACCCTGTACTATAGCTAATTACAAATTACAAATTACAAACGCAACACTATTACTACTCAACAACTACACGGATTAGCCACTAAACATATAACGACTGTCATTGCCACACTGGTCCTTGACACTGCCTACCTCCAAACCATTGCACTGTCCATTTCCACTGTGTACAAGCACATTGAGTCTAAATCCGAGTGGAAGCATTGTATCAGTTTCCCCACAAAAGCACACACACACTCCTGAACAAGTGCACAAACCCCCAAATTACCACAACCAAAACACAACACAGAACCCTCACCAAACTCTTTCGTCAGATTTTATTAGAGGCCTTGGCACACAGCCGTACGCCGCTTCTAACCTAAAAATACACATTTAACTACATCAAGAACTCGACCAACTTAACAGACATCATCACAAACCCACAAACCCACACACCAGCGTGAACACCGTTACGCACAACTCCATAAGAACTCCAAGTTGCCCCAACCCCAACTTCACAACAACTCCAAGGTGCTTCAACTCCAACTCTAACTCCAACTCCAACTCCAACTCCATTTAGGGAAAGTTCCAGCGGTACACTGCTACAACTCTCCAACAGCAACACCTGACTAGGATAGCACAACACTTGTACGGGTGTACACTAAACTCTTTCATTTTACTGTTCAACAATGAACGTTTTAGCAAAGACATAACACGTGCACGAAGAATGAATCTGGAGTTGGTGAGTGGCATTGTTCCCTAAATCAAAGGGTTCAAAGGGTTTAACGAGCGTTAACCACTCCTGGTCATCTGCCCGAAGCCCTAAGGCCCTATGTCTGCAACAGCCATACAATGGTTAAATACAATGGTTAAAACAATGTAAAACAATCAAAATGATCGTTTAGGTCCCGTAACTCCGGAATGGATCGACCATTCAAAAAACTGGTCCCTGTAAGGTTGAAGCCCAGGGAAATTTTTGGCTCAAATCATGTTTCAGATTTTAGGTAGGTGCAGTTGTTTTTTCCGGAAACCGTGTCAGCCAAGAACAAGACAAGAACAACAACAACAACAACACCAACAAGTCAACAGTTTTCAAATTTACGTGTGGCTCCCTATACGTTTACTCTTGCACGGAATTGCATAAAAGTTGGTGTAAAGTTTGGAAAAGTTGCTATCTACTATCTGGCCAAGTTTGGTCGAAATATATTGAATAGAAAGGGAGAAATAAATTAATAGTTTTAGTTTTACTGGAGAGAGGATTTCAATCATATATATACACGGCTGATAGTAATGTTGAGTTTACAATACAAGTAGTACTATTGTTAACTTACGTGAACAAGCTGTAATTAATTGTTGCCTGAACAACCTGTAACCGTTATAAATAACAATACCTCCTTCCTCATTGTCAAACTACATTGTAGATCGAAACTCCCTGAAAGAAACACTGACAAATGTATTCTTATCGCATTGTTGTCTCTCCGATTCTAAGACTTTTTTTCCTCTCTCTCAACTTAACCATCGTATGTGACTGGACGTTTTTTACGTTGCTCTCAACACCCAATGTAAAGGAGACAAGATGGAGGCTGAACAGCCATGTTTAGCCCAAGTTTAAATATGGAACATTCTTTTACTAGGGACTAAGTGACATGTTGTAGCAAATAATTGTCACAGCAATTCAGCCCAGACAAGGAATAGCCCAACGGATTCTTCTACTATCAAGTCATGCTATATAAGTTACGATGGGAAGAATAGCTAAGATCGTCTTTCAACTTCTGTATGCAAGGGATGGCAACAACAGGAATGCTACTATGTATGATCAGTAATATCATCTCAGGAGCGGTGACTGTAAGTCGTATAACATTTCTTCATCACTGTGGAGAAATAATTCAGCCAAGGGAGAATAAGAGCTTGTACCGTCATACGATCTTTTAGTGCCATCGGCCATTATAAAACGACCCTGCACCGATATGAAAAAGGGAATGTTACGCACGGACCTCTGGCGCAATTCCTAGTAGCCTTCTCCTCAAGAAAAGTCCCATATGCTATACTTCTATTTAGCTAGACCATTATGAGGCCTTAGGGCTTTCAGGTGCAGTAGTATCAAGTTTGGTATAAAGCAAGTTGGGATTGCTCCTGACTGTACTCCTGGGGAAAGAAAAGAAGTGAAAGAACGAAGAGAGGCAGCTGTGTTGAGAAAGAATAATAAACAGGTGATGGAAAGTCAACAAACCAATTCTGCTACTCTGGTAAACCAAAACGAACCAGAGAACGATTGACTGTCTATTGTTGTTATTAATTGCAGAAGTCTTCGTAGTAAGAGCATCAAATTACTTGATCTTATAGAAGACCTTAAGCCGCATGTTATCATTGGCAGTGAAACTTGGCTCTGTAAGGATATTGGTGATAAAGAGATAATTCCAATTGATTATCATGCCTACAGAAATGATAGGTCTGAACATGGTGGTGGGGTGATTATTATGGTGCATAATAGTTTATCTAGTGACAGTGTCATTATTTCTGACGAGGAGAGCGAGATCTGTTGTTGCACTGTTATGCATGACGGCAGGAGTCTTGGTATTATTGCTGCTTACAGACCAGAAAGAGATCAGCACATATTTGATGCTGTTCTTCGCTATTCTGAAGTGTTGCATACAAATGCTGACAACATTGTTATTGCGGGGGACTTTAACATCACGGGATTTGACTGGGAAGAAGGGAAGATCTTGCCAAACAGAAACTTCTCCAATGAACTGTTGGACAGTTTATTAACCATGATGGAAGTGCTTGGTGTTGAACAGATTGTCGACAAGCCCACTCGTGTTTCGGGGAGTGCCAGTAACATCTTGGACTTGATTTTTACTGATATTACTGAAAATGTGAGTGTGGATGTGCTTCATAAATTCAGTGACCATCAAATTGTGCGTGCCTGCTGGGACATAAATGTTAAAAGTTCCTCTAACTTGGCAAAGTATAACAGATGGAATTACAAAGAAGCTGATAAGGAAAAGTTACTTGAGCTCTTGGAGGAGAGTTTTGAAAATTTTAAAGACTTCACTGGAAGCTTGGACGAGATGGTTGATGTTTTTGTGAATGACCTTGACAAGGCTGTTAGCAACTGTGTTCCTAGGAAATGTGTGGATGCTACTAAGAAAAATTGGATTTGCAGGGAAACTAAAAGACTAATGAATAAGAGAAGCAGGATTAGGAAACTTTTGAGTGCTAATTATTCACCGGACCACCTACACAAAATTCAAGAAATTAGCGAACAAATTGCGGATAAAATAACCAAAAACAAAGAAGGTTATGTTAATAAGTTGTGCGAGGAATATAGAAACAAACCTAAATACTTTTGGAACTATGTCCGTAATCTTAAGGGAAGTGATACTGCTGTATCCAGATTGAAGGTTAATGGTGTCCATGTTGTTGACGATAAGCATGTTGCTGACACAATCAATGCTGTTTTTTGCAATAACTTTTCCAAGACTGACAATAACGTACCGTTACCTACTGTTGAAACATTGGTGAGCGATGAGATTAATGATATTGTGGTGTCGTATGGTGGGATTCTAAAACTGATCAATGATCTTGATGATTCTAAATCACCAGGTCCTGGTGGGCTGGCAGTGCCCATTCTTAAACTTTCGGTGGAAGTTACTGCTAAGTACCTAACAATTATTTTCAACAAATCCATCAGCATCGGATATGTGCCGCTAAAATGGAGGACTGCGACAGTTGTCCCATTGCACAAGAAGGGAGACAAACAAGACCCAAACAACTACAGACCCATTTCTCTTACATCCAACCTTTGTAAAATGCTGGAACACATTATTGTGAAACATTGCTTTGAATACCTGCTAAGAGAAAACATTCTTCGTGCTAACCAATTCGGTTTTAGAGAGGGAGCCTCGACTGATCTACTTTTGGTGGAGCTTGTTCACAAGATTGCGGAAGGCATCCAGGCAGGGGGACAGGTGGATGTTATTAGTATCGATTTGGAAAAAGCATTTGACAAGGTGCCGCATACTCTTCTCATACACAAACTTCGGGCGCATGGCCTTGGATGCATGGCCGACTGGTTTGCTTCCTTCTTGTGCAATCGAACCCAGAGTGTTATTATTAATGGTGTTTTGTCGGACCAGCGGAAAGTGTTTTCCGGAGTCCCACAGGGCTCTGTGTGTGGACCTTTTCTGTTTGTCGTTTACCTTAATGATTTAATGGATATTATTGGTGATCGCGGATCAGCCTTTGCTGATGATAGTACAATGCTTAATAGGGTGTGCTCCTTCCTTGATACAATCTCTCTCCAGGATCTTATTAATAGGGTTTTCAACTGGTGTACCACCTGGGGAATGTCGATTCAACCGCTGAAGTCATCAGTCATGTCTGTTACTAGGGGTCATAATCCTATCGTCGCTGACTATGTTGTCGGAAATTCTGTTTTACCAAGAGTGTCTGAGATGAAGATCCTAGGTGTCACTTTAACCAATTCTTTAAACTGGGACAGTCACATCAGAGATGTTACAAACCGATCGGGGAAGCAACTACGTTTTTTAAGCAGGATCCTTCGGGGTTTCACCCCTGCTACAAAACTCACTGCATACAAAAGTATGGTTAGATCTGGAATGGAGTATGCTGCTGCTGTGTGGGATCCGTATCTGGTGAGCCACATTGACAAACTTGAGGGTATACAGAGGAGGGCCATCAGGTTCATTGAAAACAACTTCAGCACTTACGACAGTGTCAGTGAGATGGCAAAGAGCTTAAATTTACATGACCTGCATGAACGCAGAAGGATTATTAGGCTCTCTCTACTGCACAGGATTGTGCACGGAAATACTATTGTTGATGCTGATCTCCGATTAGCCAAACCTTGCTATTATGGAAGACAGGATCATTTCAAGAAACTAAGAGTGTGGCAGCCGGCAAATGACTTTTTTAAGTACTCTTTTTTTCCTAGATCTGTTGTCGAATGGAACGGCCTGCCGGATGAGTGTGTCCAGAACACAGACCTCACTGGGTTTAAGAATTCTTTGGGAGCTTTTGGAAAGCTGTAGTCTTGCTGTTGTCCTCTTTGTTCTTGTTTTTTGTGCTTTTGTTGTATATTGTTTTGAATTTAAACTGATATGCACGTTAGTGCATTAATTTTAAATTAAATTAAATTAAACGAACACACGCTTTACTACCTGCATTAAATCAACAGAGGCTATAGGAACGAGCTGGTTTTTACAAGTCGTGCGAGCGACCGCCTGACATTTTCGTAGTGTACTACTACCTAAGCTCTTAGGAACCGGACATTATTTATCGCCAGTGGGGAATTGGAGAAGGGTCATACATTTTTTTAGGTCTCGTCAAGATGGGGGGGGGGGTCAAAAACGCACTCACCAAACTGGAAGAAAAAATCTTATTTTGGACCTCAAAAATGGCACTTTCAGTGGTCAAAATTTGGGGGGGGGGGGCGACCACCGATAATATGAGTGTCGACAAGGTTTTGAAGCTACTAGTACCAATACTGAAAGTATAGTATTACAAAGGACTTTGTAGAAAAGCTTGGCACCTAGTTTCTTGGTTGCTTCTGTCTTTCAGATGTGGACTATGTTATGGAAGTGGGACAAATAGTGTGTTCATCATACTTATGATATGAATCTGACAAGAGATGAGTGTAAGGAACATATTATAGAACATTTTTAACCTAATGAGTCTTTTCGTTAAAAACGAGACATGTTTCCTTACAACTAATGGTCATATGGAAAAAAGCTTTACTACAGGAAATCATCTGCAGGTAGTTTCCATAGGTACATGAAAAGCAGATTACATTATTTTTGGACGCTGAGTGAGATTGGAGTCAAGATTTTTTCAGGTACAGGAGTAGGGGGGGGTCATCGAAAATTAGGTGGTCACATTTTAATTTGCTTCCACACCCCGGCCATAAATAATGACTGGTCCCTTAGCACCAATCTAAGGCTCTCGAAAAAAACGTCTATTGCTACCAAAAAATGTCCTTTTGCTACATAAGTCATTTTGTCAACTAAGTGCGTCCACCTCCCAGCGGGAAGTTCACGTGACCGGAAGTGACGTCATCCGTGGGGGTAGTGCTGATGCTTCGTGAAATTTCAAATTGTAGGAACTCTGAAAAGGTATTGGAGGGTTAAAATGACTAATTAATAACAGTATGGGGGTACCAAAATTGGGAGGGGGATCCCGAAACTAGAGGGGTAGTGCGAGTGCTTCGTGAGCATTAGCATTGTAAGAACTCTAAAATGCTTCAAAATGTAAAAAAAAAATCGAATTAGCAGCATTTTGGGGGTACCAAAATTGGGAGGGGGGTTCCCAAAACCGGAGGAGTCGTGCTACTGCTCCGCCAGCTTTCGCATTGTGCTAACTTTAAAAGGTTCTCCAGTGCTTCAAAGCGTAAAAATAACGAATTGGCAACATTTTTGGGATTTCAAAACTGTAGGGATCGTGCGAGTGCTCTCTGAGCATTCACATTGTGATAACTCTAAAATGCTTCGAAGTGTAAAATGATAAATGAGCAACATTTTGGGGGTTCCCCAAACTGGAGGGGTCGTGCGAATGCTCTTTGAGCTTTCGCATTTTTTACTCCTTTCCAAGTATATCGCTTTTTAAAAAAGACAACATCATGGATTCCTGTTCAATTATTCTGTCCGGCAAAGACTCTGGAACATAAAAATCTGTTTTCGGCGACCTAATAAACAACCACGTATACCGCCTGGCAAAAACCGATCCAATTTTTGTTGGCTTATCCATCAGCTTTACTCTGGAGCAAAAAATGTATCATTTTTTTGCTTTGTGTGCAAAACTTTGCCTGTCGATGAATAAAATTGGTGATACCGTAAATGTTGCCCCAGGGCCATCTGGTGGAAAAGCTACAATTTTGACCAAGCCACTACAATACTGTGGCCACTTCGAAGAAAGGAAACCCATTGCAAACCGTACGTTTGTTACTGTGGGACGTTTGCTATGAAATAAAAAACAAAAAGTAAGTCCCAACAAGAAGTCATATCACCAGTTTTACTTCTCACGTCATTCAGATATTTTTGACATTTATAAGCTGTTGTCACTCCATTCCAATAGAATATTTATTATATTCTAGTTTATTTCTCCGGAAACAAGTAAAAAAAATGTAGTAGGTTACCATACACAAGTTATATTAGATTTACGTAAAAATAAAAAAATCTGTTCGTAAAAGTGTTTACAGTTTAACCCCTTTGATGTATGCAGACCCAATCAGATTTAGAGACGCATACAATTTGTTAGGGCAGAAAGCCCAGCTGGAAATTTTTTTTCGGGCAGAGGTGCAATTCTGGCAATTTTACGCCCTCTCCCCCCCCCTCAATTTTTTGCCCCACATATTAAAAAAAACTAAAACTTAACTTGCGTAATACACTCTTTTACTCTCCAGTCTTTGTCGGGAAGGTGCCCCCTCAATTATCTACGATGCAGTGGTCGATATTCACCATCATAAAATTCGCTTAACTGTTTTTGTTACTGTAACAATTATCCTTTAATGACCAGGTGAACAATGAAGTCATTGTTATCAGTTAATTTTTGGTGGTGTAATATAACATTATCGAGAGGGTTTGTGCTCCCTAAAATATTAAACAAGCAAACAACATGAAGCTTTCCTTACATCGTTGCGTTGGGTGCTTAAAGATTGGATCCTGGGTTTTAAGCTTTGATTTCTCCAGCTAAATTGTCCCTCGTATCATCGTGAGACAAATAACTTCTGTAAGTCACTGCAATGACAAACCAAAACTCTCAAAATCAAAATACCCCAACGAAAACAATTACAAGGCAACTATAAACTTTTCAGAATAAAGACCGGTTGCCACCAAATTAGCATTGCAGCATCTAGGCCTATTGATTTCTCTCTCGCAAGAAGCAAAGGAACGCACAAAGGAAAACTTTTAAATGCTATGAACAAGCCACGTGACTCCTTAATTATCGAGTAAAAATTTGGTATGCCCTCGTGCACCTGGAAGCAAGCTGTAAGGCTTAACTATATTAGTGTCACTAGATGGCGCCACGGAAAAATATAAAGAAATTTCCCTGGCACCATCTAGTGACACTGATATAGTTCAGCCTTACAGCTTGTTTCCAGGTGCACGAGGGCGTACTAAATTTTTACTCGATAATTAAGGAGACACGTGGCTTGTTTGTAGCGTTTAAACGTTTTGCTTTGTGCATTTCTTTGCTTACTGTGAGAGAAAACTCTATAGGCCTAGATGCTGCAATGCTAATTTGGTGGCAACCAGCCTTTAAGCAGGACGGAAAGCCGACGGCTCAACAAGAGTTAAATGAACCCGGATGCAAACCTCTAAGTCCAAAAGTTAACGTAAATAGTTTGCATCTTCATTTATTTAACTTTTCAAATAGTGCAATCATGGAACACGACGCTACTTTATGGGTAAGTAATTTAACGTTATATTTAACCTAGTAGATTGTTGGACCAGAATTTGAATTTGAATTTGATTTATTATGGAGCTTCAACCCAATAAAATTACCATTTCCAAACCAAAGAACACTACAAGAAACAAAAAGAAATAACAATACTGTATTCGCTCCTACCTTCGGAGGTTCCATTTCGGATCTCGGGGGACTTGCATAAATGCAGTCATTAAAGAGCGGCTTACTCGCGATTAAGCCTAACGTGTCCTTCAGCGCATTCTCAGTCCAATCTGCTAACACGTGATGGGCACTTTGCTTCAAAGCCAGCAAACAATGCTCCTTACTTCTTCGTTCAGTTGGAAATACAACAAAACTACAGTAAAATCTCCAACAAAGACGTGCACCATTTCACGCACGTCGTTTTGAATTTGTGACAGACACGCTAACGAAGAGATGGTAACGTTGCCGTGCGTCGAGATGCTTGTGATGACGTCACTTTAAAAAAATTATGACGAAGTTATGACGAACTCATTGTTTTCAGATGAAACAGGAAAGATTACACAGAAGGAGGTTTCAATCGTAAAATGGAAACACGAGCAATGAAGGCTTTTAGAGAATAGTGCAAAAAAAAAGGAAAAATAGTAAAACGCATCTGAAATATACGAGTTATAGAAAAAAAATACGCCAGACGGACAGTTGGGCCGAATGCGTGATTTTAAAAAATGTAATAACCTTTTGAACAAAGTCGTTGATGTTAAAGGGCCACTATCATTGAGTTAAAAGCGAACGAAAATACCATGGCACCATCCAGCGGCAGTGATATTGTTAACCTTTACAGCTCTCCCAGGTGCACGAGGACGTACTAAATTTTCACTCAATAATAAAGGAGGTCGACTCGTGGCATGTTTGTTTCGTTAAATGAAATGGCGTTGTGCATTCCTTCGCTTGGTGCAAAGGGCTAGATAGTAGTAGATACCGCTAGATGTTGCCAGAGTGTGCCTACTTTTAATCAGTGATAGTCCACTTTAGAGGGGGTTGCCATCGGAAGGAAATATAAAGAAATTCTAATGAATACATCTATCGTTCACTGATACAAAGTGCAAGAGGACGTACAAAATTTTCACTCAGTGTTTAAGGAAGCATGTGGTTTGTTTGTTTTGTTTTTGCATAATTCTTCATCTGCTGCAAGTAAGCACAAATAAGACTGCGTAGCGCAAAATGGCCTTACTGTCTTTGTATTTTCATTCGGTGGCTACACGCCTTTCAGATTGACTTCGGTGAAAAGGTTATTATATATTGGGACGATCAGCCTTGCCGATTTGCACTTTTGATTCTCGAAAATGCATCAAAAGCGCAAATCACGGCTATATTAAAGATTAACTTTGTTCAAAAGGTTATTTAAAAAATAAACAAATAAAAAAGTCATTAGAAAAAATTCAAATTTGGCATTGTTTTTGTTTTCTTTTTCAAGGTCATGACTTCCTTCGACAGTCATTAAAATCTCATGACGTTGCGACATGGAGACATGGACTGGAGATCACGGATAACCCATGATTACTACAAAATCATTAAAACATCATGGCGAGGGTCATGACTTTGGCGAAAATCATGACGATATCATGGTGAGCGACCATGACTTCTCCATGACTTCCTTAAAATTAAGGACAATTCAGGAAAATTCAGGAAAATTCAGGAAAATTAAGGAAAATTAAGGAAAAATTCCTTAAAATTCTCATGACATTGATCATGATTTTTATAATACCATGACAGCATCATGAAAAAAGACCTTGAGGTTTTTATGACAATCATGGATGCTGTCATGGTGATACCATGATTCTCATGGAATGTTCATGGAGTTATCATGATTTTTATTGACACTGCCATGACATTTTTTCGTGAGGATATTGCTAAAAAGAGCACATTTTGCAACATATTTTAGATAAGTTCGAAGAAGAGATTGATTAGCAACTGACTTGAAAGTGCCGAAAATTTTCAAAACAGCATAAATATAAGGGTAAACCAGCAATACAGACAGAACGATAAGTCGTTTAAAAAAATTATGCTGTAGGACCCATACCTTAGCCCTGTTGGACACACAAAAAAATATGAAGCAAGAAGAAAGGAATTCATGGAGCAAGACATACGATATAATACTAAAGAAATCACAAGCAACCAGTGAAGAAGGAAAGGCCACAAATTTAAATTATGAAGTTTGATAATAATGACATAATGGTCAACAGTACCGAAAACTCTTTTAAGTAATGGTTATAGCATGCATTTTGCAACAAATACCCGGTATAAGTGATTTAATGCACACTTTTGGTGAAGCGACGTACGAGGAGCTGTGGAATCGTCTGAGGGGGCGAAGCCCCCGAGGATGTTGCGCAGCTCCGAGGACGTCGCTTCACCAAAAGCGTGCATTAAATCACTTATACCAACTCATTGTGGCAAAATCCATGTTATAACTGTTTTATTACCATACTTTACATCGCTTTGACAGGAGTTATTTAGTGATTTGTCTGCATTTATTGCACCCTTTGTTCCAGCAATTTAGACCCCCCCCCTCCCTTCTTGTAACGCTGGTGTAACACTTGACGTGACCCCCCTAAGAAATTACATTATTTATTATCCCCGCCAAAAAATAAATAAACAACTGTAAGTTTAATTTTATGAATTCGTTTGGTAAGCTGTACATAGTACCTCGAGGTGAAAGGACCAGAAAAAAAATTAAATCTTAAAAAACAAAAGTTAGAAAAATAATTAGCTAAATGAGCAAATCACGTGCAACCCTACAATAAGAATAACAATTCTTAAAAAAAAATAAGAATTTACATAAAATAGTTAAAAAGAAATAAGCAAAACATAAATTTGCGAAAGTTAGTTTGTTACGTAGCATGCCGCCATACCCACCCTCATAACAGATGGTAACACGTTCGGTGAATAACCTTCCCCCCCCCCCCCCGATTTACGAATGCTCCTTTAGCGCCGCTTGCAAACTTTAGAAGAGCGTATTCTTTGGGATCATTAGGGTTGCATAGATCTGCTCATTTTAAGGGTAGATGTTGGTGCGAAGTAAGGCAGTCGCTGGTGCTGGGTTTGGGGGGGGGGGTTAGGCCTAGCGCTGTTGTTTGGTGCGTCACGAAATGTCGTTGAACTTGGGCATGGCGGCCATTTACAATTATTAGTGATGATCGTACATACACTGTTTCACTGTGAATCAACTATTTCGTCCCCGTTCCCAATTTGAAGGAAGTCGGACGATGGTAAGCATAATTTCGAAATGGTTGTCGTCATATATTAACAACGACGATGGTGCATTCATTGTTTTATTTGATATCAAGTAATAGCTGGGTCGCTTATGAGCTTAATCTGAAAGATTTGCCAGAGGCAGACATAGATAAAAACACAGTTACAGTATTACGGAGATTGTAGGAGCGCAAGAAAGAGCAAGAATTGACCTTGAAACTTTAGTTATCTTATCACATCAACAAAAGTGTGCGCTATAAGTGTGCAGTATAATTGTGCGGTATAAGTATGCGGTATAAGTATGCAGTATAAGTTACCCACCTTTGTTGCAACAGTGGTGAGCACGCTCACCATTGTTGGAAGTGGCTAGGTTACGGGATTTAGAATGCACACTTTCAACAATGAAAACGGCAAAAGTATGGTAATAATTCGAAATATGTAACATCATAGGAATTGCAGTTGCCGAGAGCAAAAGTCCAATAATCAATAGCTGCGAGAAGATTGGTTAACCAAGATTTATTTTCACAAAACCATGTTGCGAGAAGTGAATAACATAGGTCAAAAGGTTAGTAGAAAATATGCAACATTTTTCGTAACAACACTTTTACAGTGTATGATAAAAGACATTATTGTATAATAAACGAGGACGTGTATTATATACTGCAGCAAGCATTGTTGCAATCTGTATCCTAATTACGTCATTACCATAATACATAATTTAAAATTATTGTTATACGAATGAAACTTTGGATGCAACATAATCTAAGCACACTATTCCACAATTTGGTAGTATAATGCATCTACTGCATTACATGTTATGTATACAGTCAGCCCAAACAGAAAAAGTATTATTGTAAAAGACAACATGTACTGCTTTTACCATGCTTTAAGGATTAGGTTTTTGAGTATCCATTCCAGAAAGATACACGAACAAGATTGATTTAGTCGTCCTTCTGCAGGGACAATAATAAATAAATAAAAAGTAGCAGTATAAAATAAACCTAATGTGAAACTGATGAGTCATTTACCAGGATAATCTTTATTGTGTCAAATGCTTTTTAAGTAAAGGAAATAAACCTTTATTCCCGTGAATAAAGACAAGCGTTCAAACAAATCCTCCACAAACATTAATAAATTCAAGAATTTTTTGTTGAAGCTGCAACAGATACAGAATTCTAGACACATTCCCCACGTGCTGCACAACAATATATTGAAACAGTAATCTTAAAGTCTCGGCAACTAGGTTCAAGTAATCAAATTGAGACACCCTTCTAACATGATTCCTAAATACTTACAACTTTACAACATGATCTTTTATTGTCATGTATTGCTGCTTTGCATGTATTTGTAATAATTACACGTTTTTGTTGGATTTATCATGAACAGATTTGAAAATATACATACTCGTTGAAACCGTTTTCCAGATCATGGGAACCTTAAAATAGTTTGTGTGTCCAGCTTATTTTTTAGCCTGGTTCATATTTATTCATTGTTCCAGTAGTAACTCTGATGAATAGTGAAAATCCACTCTGATAATAGTAGTGATATATTTATCTTTAATTAGATAACATTCCTGTCAGTGAGTAAATGTCGGTATTACATATAATTTCAAGTGCCACCTCATAAATCGGGAGTTAGGCCCAAACCAAAGTAAAATATTGTAGTCAGTTAGGACTAAGTGGAATGGTACTAATACAATGCCAGGTATTGAATACCCGCTTTTACCCATGATTAGCTCAGAGGGCACACACTTGCCTAACAATGCTTTTTGAATTGTTGTAGCAACGTGCTGGCAGATGAATGGCCCACAATATTCGGCCAAACAAAACAAATATCAAAATCACTTTCAGAAACATCGTTGGTTCTGTACATAAATATATATGTACCTCTCGTGCTACTGCTCTATTTGACAGTGCTTTTGAATATTTCTACTCTTAGCCTGCTACTACCTGGTTTAAGGTGAACAGGAGTAATTACAAAATGAATTTGTGTCACTGGATCATTAGCAGAGAGGATAATATTCATTTATATTTAATATATTTAGGATTTAAGATTTTTTCTTGGGGATGGAAATTCATGCCCCCTACTAGAAAACGTAACTCCACTTATTTTTATGGTATGAATATATTTATTGCTTTGCGTATGGCATCCTAAACAAAAAAAAAGCACATAAATAAAACATTTCGCAGTTTTTTACACCATCTCACCTCATTCTTAGAAGGCATTATTTCCCCCTGCCTTACTGCCACGTACTTTGAAATAATAATACAAATAGCAACTGCAAGCTGGTGGCGTGTGTGGAACTGTTAGGTAATAGTTATAGCCATACTTTTGCAACAATGGTCCGCCGATAAGTGATTTATCGTGCGCCTTTTTCGCTAACAGGTTTCGAGGACTGAAAGAAAAGTCCGAGGTGCAGCCGAGGACGTTTCTTTCAGTACGAGGAACCTGTTAGAGAAAAAGGCCCACGATAAATCACTTATCGGCGGACCATTGTTGCAAAAGTATGGCTATAAGTTTCTTACGACCATACTTTCGTTCTCTTTCGATGGCGCCAAGCAGCAACGGCACTTTACCTAACAATGTTTACGTGCATCCTTGTTAGCTACCTAACTATTAGTGGCACGTGTTTGTCCATTGTTGTGTTTCGCACTTCGAAGCTTCCAAGATGGCTGGCAATCGCATATCACCCGATTTGGGAGTGTTGGAACTCTTTAAAGCTGATGACGACTTGTGGCTTAGTCAGGAAAGCCAACGAGTTGAGGGCAAACTTTTGAATAAAAGTAAGCCAGAAGGATTTAGGCAAGTGAGTGCTATTCACCTATACAAACCTCTAGGCAGTATGTTAATATTAAACGTTCTACGTTATGGGCAGTAAATGTGTACTCGGCTTGAAACCAGGAACATAATGCTCGTTCGAGTGGAAATGATTAACAAGTACCAATTGATGTTTCCTTGATATCGACTGATCCGATGTTTTTGAATTATTGGCTGTGCTATTTTGTATCAGGTAAATTATAGGTAGCACCACTACATGTTCTACAAAAGTGCAAATAAACCATGAGTTTGTCGATTTACGCAAGTGAGTGCTCGTGAATTAATTCAGCTATAAAATACCGGCAGTGTTTTAATACTAAAGGCTCTAAGTCGTGTCATTACCGGTTCTGCAAAAGTCGCACGAAATCAATTTATCAGCCAAAACATTGTTAAAAAGTGGCAGGATAAGTAGTTATCGTGTGACTTAAACAATGCTTTTGGTGATAAGTTGATTTCGTGCGACTTTTAAACAATGCTTTTTCTGATAAGAGAGAATCGTGCTAGTTTTTAAGAGAAAGCATTGTTGCAACCGGTCTGATACTGAATATATCTTGCGCCTTTTAAACAAAGAAAACGAAGCAAGTATGGTCATAACTTTGCTTGTGGTGGTATATTCCATTTTTTCCAGCTTACGGTATTTAAGCATTGTTGTTCTATTCCGAATTGACCCATCACCGTTCAAGAAAACAAAACTGAACGGCCACAGCCCCTTGAAACTACAACATTGGAGATACATTATGTGCAAGGCATTGTTGCTTGAAATCAATTATTGCCCTATTATACAATAACGATAGTAATGTAACAGTAAAGGTTTTGTGACGTTAATTAACTGACATTGTTTAAGTTGCAGCCCCATTACGAATGCCCCAACACTGTGAAAACAACCATTAAAAACTGTTAGAACGTCTTCACCCTATGCATGCAGTTACAGTTCTACTGCGACTCGTGTTTATCGGGAGTCGGATTTTCAGCCGGATAATGCCCTAAACGTTGGGCATTCCAAAACAGTAGCATGTAGGCACTACGCATCCCTGTTGATTGTTTAGGAATGGCCGACTGTCTTCGATCATAATCCTTTATTGATTAGCTGTTTGATGAGCTTAGGGCCCAGCAGTAACTGTGTTACAACAATGGTTTCGTATTGTTGCAGCTAAAGTAGGCGATTCTCGGCCTGCAGTTTATGTTCTCTATATACTGTTGTAGGTGCAGTTCTGCGGCTGTATTTTACAGTAATTTTCGAATATAACTACAGTTAGCCTGCTGCAGGCAGGTGCTGGTGTGCACGTAATGATTAAACTTACTTGTTTCAGTACATTCTTACTCAAATCCGAAATGCTCCTTCGGCCGACACAAGGGACATAAGTATACTACTCCAACAGACAACACATGGGCGTATGATGGAATTTACGTTGGGGGAACCTTTGAATTCCATTTTTGCTTATTGTAATTATTGTCCACCATTAATTTTCGTCCCCACCCCCAATACTCTAGTTCTATTACGTATAAGAGTTGGATGGGAAAGGATAAATTGTTGTATTCATTTAAGCTTTTAGTGTCTTTAAATTACTCTAGGTCGATTGAAGTCATGGGTTCGAATTCCAGTCGGGGCAGTTGTTTTTTCTTTCACAGATTATTTTTTTCTTGTATCTTAGCAAGGTCAGTCTTAAACTGCTAGCTTAGTTTAACGTTTATTTAGTTAACGTTTATTAGCTCTAAAAATATCTTTATTTTTCCTATTTTCTTTATGTATTTTACTTGCAATATTTCTAATGTTACTCGCTAAGTAGCTTTCTCTCCTTCTATTTATATTTGTTTCATTTTGGACACCACTTAAAAAGGATGAACAGTTACTAAGCTCGGCTACCGCTTGTAGCCAGTATCCACTCCTATAGCATTGCAGTTACCGTACCTAACCTAGTCAGCAGGAAGTCTTGGGCTCGAGTTCCAGTCGGGGCAGTTGCTTTTTGTTTCTTTTACAGATTAGTGTATCTTGTATCCTCTTTAGGCCAGATGTAATACACACTATTTTCTTCGTTTACCCTTTACCTCGTATTTTTACTTTATTTGATTTATTCTTTATTTACCTGAGGTCATTTTACGAACTTACCATTATGTATGTAGACTGTGACAAGTGATTCGTGGCGCACCACAGAGACTCTTAGGGGGGGGGGAACAGTTGCCCACTCCGCCTCCATGTAAAATCGTAAATCCTAAATCTGCTGTTATTGAGGTCTGTTGGAATTTATATGACATAAAATCAACGTGAGTAATTTTTCTTTTAACGCAAAATATGTTATTGAAGTCCACTGCTTTTATTTAACATGTTATTTGAAGTTTACATAAAATGTTTAATTGGCACGTCAATCCCTGTCGGTTGCCCTTATCTTTACTACGGTCTGAACACTTGCCATTTTATGAATTGGCCTAAGAAAATCCTATATTCAGCTTTAATATTAGCTTTTATATGAGCCTTATTGTTTGACATCGTGATTATTACGGTACTTGATAAACAATAGCAATGGGTGAAATCATTTCCAGTTAGGCCTAATTCCATAATGGCGGACAGACCTTAAAATTACTAAAACCAAATCACGCCTCACTCCGGTGAAAATCGGAGGCCAAAAAAAGTTAAAATAAAAGAGCAACCGCCTTGGGTACAACGATATAAAGAGGGGATCCAGCAACAAAGCACAAAGACCATACAGTCTTCAACTGTCAAATTAAACCAACAATAGATTATACCAGTGCATAGACAAGCATTATTGCCCACTTCGATACAACAACAAACTTTATCCAGCATTGTTGCCCACTCTTTGTTAAGCGCTATAATTTATCAAATTACACACTAGTACCCATCGGCTAAGTTACCGCTAAAAATAGCAGCCACAGATGGACCGATGCTTGGGAGACTAAAGGTGGCAGTGGTCCTTCGTGTACTACCCGAGAGTAAACATCGTAAAACGAAAATATCGTAAAAATGGAACTCTTCAAACATATTTTAAACGGGTATTGTTTATGCATTGTTGCCTAACTCTGAAGTTCTTTGGCAAACAATTGAAATGAAAAAATACCCCTTCACTCAACAACGATCAACTTGTTATAGTTTTCGTAACGATAGACATTTTGGAATGGCACAAATGACAGTCCTGCGCAGGCAGTCAAAATGCCGAGAAGTACGATCTTCAATGGTTAAATTCAGCAGGCATTAAGCCTGGCATTAGCCTTAAACCTTTTCCATTCTTCGACAATAGCCCACGAAGCACCCTTCTGCATTATTTAGAAATGAACCACCGTTACCGTAATATTATTCTATAGTTATAGCCTACTCCTGGTATTGGTTTAATTTCTTACTTCCCATCAGCCTGATCCAGCTTCTATGAAGGGCTAGTGGTAAGGTACACATGAGTAATGTGGCACTAATGCAGAAGTAATTATGTTTTCATTAGATAAAGTTTTCTTCAGTTTCTTTCCTAACCGATTAACCATCTTTATTTGATTGATGAAGAATATAGTAATGACAAGGATTAAGTGCAGAGACATCCGAAAGTGCAGAGGCAATAATATTTGGTGAAGAGCACAATCAATTTTGAGAGCAGTCATTTTAAAAGGTACATTATTTAAACCACAAAAGTTAAATTGATGTTTTTCTGTCACTGCCACACCATTCAAAATCCTCTGCTTAAATATTCCCTAAATTCCCAAAAAAATTATTGCGCTCCTTTTTTCAAAAGGCATCCCCTATGAATATTACAAAAATGATTATAATATAGTCTTACAAACAAATGGATTAAATAACATCTCTATTCACTTAAATGTTGATGATAACACGAACAGAATATGTATTGGTCTACCTCTTATACAATTTTTTTAAGAGTCTGTTTTTATAAAAGGGTTGTGGGTTGCCCCAGCCCAACTGTTCGCGCGCACATGAAGAGTTGATGGTACAGGTGTTTGTGAAAAAATGGAATATGCAAGTTTTAGAATTCCTGAATGAAATTTTTAGAAGAGGAAATTTCATTTAAATAATGCGAAGGAATGAGAGGCATCCAAAGTCTGGAAATAGTTTACAACTGGGAAAATCACATTCCTTATGCTCATACCTCCACCTGTACGTGAGCTTCAGGATAATAGGACTTCGTCGTTAGTGATTTAATCCTTTTTTAAAAATTATACTCCCTGACTATTAAAGCCAAATGTGACTATATTCTCTAAAACACCGGTTCCTAAACTTTCTTATGTGGATGACTCACATTTTTGAGGGGCATCATTTTTTGATACTACTGCTAAAATAAATATGTGATAACATGTGTTTTTGTTCATGTATTGCATAGGGTTTGAGTACCTTTACAATTCATAACGCATTTTTTAAACAATTTCTTCAGATATCTGTTCTCCTTAGAAAACATTACATAATTTTTGATGGGGCATGGCTAAGTTTTTAAGGTGCAGGAACACTTATTGGTCCAAGTCGAAGTATTCAGTAGATCTACTTTTTTCTTGAATAACAAGCAGGTTAGTACAAACTAAGAAGATTTGGCATTACTAAATGAAAAAAAATTGTCTTATCTGAGTTTTTGTAATCAACCTATCCTGTGTGAAAAAGATTTTACATTTCTTTCCTTTTGCTTTTAGTTGGTAGAATTTGGCTTGGTTGCATTTCTATCTTTAGCATTCGAAACATCAGATGGGCGAAATTGTACCAAAACAATCAGATACGTCACAATATTTCTTATGATCTGTAAAAAGCACATAAGAATTAATTAGTATTCTCATTAATTCCATAATACTGAGACTGGAATTAACTTAGCATTAGCTTACAGTTGTAAAGGTATTCCTATTAATTGTAATAAGGTCTCCAACTGAATTTATTTCCGGTGGATGAAGGGTAAGTTTATTGCTCAGAAGAATTATCTGGGGGAAAAAATGAAGATATTGTGATAATTCAGTGGTTGTTTAGGCAATTATTATAATGTTTTAATTTTCTATTAAAGGGTTCGTCTGCTTATAATGATAAACGTAGAATTTAACACCTTAAGAACAATTACAGATTGTAAGTACGTGTATGTATTTGTTTGTTGGTATGGAGTGTAACAAAGCATGGGCTACATACCACCACTTTCATTCCCTGGTTACAAGAGTATCTTTTTAACATCCTGTTAGTAGGCTGTCCTAACTAGAAAGTTGTTAAGGAGACAGACGGACATCCGACCAGATAGACAGACAGATAGACACACACACACAAGTAAACACATAGACAATATAAGACTAAATATTTTACAACAAATTCCTTTCCATCCTTGCTGTGGTAAAGTAAGACACATAACTTGCACATAACTTTTATTGCACGTACCTTTCTTTCCAGACTTGACAATGTAAGACTAAATCTTTTATTGCAAATTCCTTTCCTTACCATACTACATAAAGTAAGACTAAACGAATTATCTCAAATAGGTTTTCTTCCAAACTTGACAATGTAAGACCAATAATGTTTTATTTCCAATTCCTTTCCGACCATGCTTCATGAAGTAAGACTAAACGATTATTGCACATACTTTACCATCCGTGCTAGGTAAAGTAATACTAAACTTTTTATCGCAATTATATTTCCTTCCATGTTGGATAAAGTAATTATTTCAAATAACTTTCCTTTTATGGTGGATAGTGAAGTATACATGATTTATTGCAAAAATCTTTCTTTCCATGCTTGACAAAGTAAAACTAACGTTATTGCAAATAATTTTCCTTAATGCTGGACAAATTAAGACTAAACGTTTTATAGCAAATACCTTTCCGTCTATACTAGATAAATAAGACTAGCCATTTTATTACAAATACCTTCCCTTCCATACTTGATAAATTACTGCTTGGAATGTTAGTCAAATACTCTCCGCCTCGTTTAGCCTGTAATGAAAACACACTATATCATTTACTTGTACAACAAAACAAATTGCTACGTTTACGTATTACACCATTCATTTCTAGCGACATTGCAAAAAGCGGAACGTGAGTTTCATGAGGGTTCATTGGAAATACGAGTGAAGGTATAGCAGCTAAGCACAGAAAAGTGGTCCGAGCCATGCCATCTGAACCAAGTAGATGCGAGATCGAATTTGGTTTCCATCCTATGTTACCATTTGACTCATAAAACTTCCTCTTTAGAGAACATTTTCGTACTGAAGAGGTTATGTAACATGATATAAAAATATGTTACTATAAATCGAAAATATACAGATGAAAACCCAATTCCGTTGCTTTTTTGGTATTAAATGTCATACCACCTTAGGAATGAGTCTTTGATCTCAGACACCAAATGCTGAAGCTCTACCGCTCATCTAGAACACATAAGGTAATTTCTAAAAACTTGCCGTACATAGTCACAATATAATCTTACCATTGAGAAGAAGGCATCACTCAGCTATGCTGGTTTGACCATTTATTGGCTGCCCAGCTCAGCTTGCCTTTGGTCTCAAAGGTCGAGGCTGTGATTCTACCCTAAAAGCAGTCTGATATTTAAGTTCCAAAAGGTAATGAAAATAGGTTTGCATATTTTTTTTAGCAATAACTGAGTTCATTTGGTGTTCTGTAATGTAGTTACATAAAGAACATATTAAAAGTGACCTATTTACAATATATTTTGCATATATTGACAAAACTGTAGATTCATTGTTGTGTAGATTCTAAGACTGCTGAATACTGTGTAGCAAATTGTGTGAGCCTATTATTGAGGGATAACTAAGGAGTGTAGTTGTTGAACATCTGGGAGAGAAAAATGGCTTCTATCTTTGGAGGGCAGGGTAAGAGTTTGTAGCCATGTAAATCCAGAACGTTCATTAACGACAGTGTTGTTGTTAGGATGCCTGCTGTACTCATTCTTTCATAAATTAAGACCAACATCTCTCCTACCAGTGAATACAAACTTTTCTCATGTATGTTTAATTAACTATTTTTACAGAAATAAATACACATAATAAAAAAAACATTTTGTTCCATATTTTTTCAACCCACTGTTAGATAAAAAATACTTATTAACTACAGGGTTAAGGGTTATGGCAGCAGATATTCGACATAAATATTTGCTTTGCTAATGTACACATTGTGAGAAAGAAAGAATGAAAGAAATGAAACCTCTCCTTACTGGAACTCGAACCCAGGACTGTCCTCATACTATGGGACTTCCCTCAAAGCCTACTGTCAGCTTTGTAGTAGATAAAATGGTCACGGTCATTCCCTTGCAGGCTATTATACAGGGTTAGGCTACTAAAGTGTTACAAGGCAATAACCTGTGAATGGCTAATGAGAGAATAATAATGATAGAAATGGAATGATGGTTGCAATGGGGACGTTTACACGAGAAAAAAGGAATGACCTTGAATTGATATTTCAAGTTTATCCTCGTGCTATATTCCAAACAAGATATGATACAGTAAAAAAGTAAATTAGAAAGTTGGACGCAAGGAGACAATATGACCAAAAAAAACGATTCAAAATCGGATGATAAATATAATAGTTACGGTGATGTTTACAATACAATACAAAAATAAAAACTGGTTTGAGCATGCTCATGAGCTAATGCTGAAGATGCTGGCTGTGTTGTAGTGAAGCCAACTTCTCGGCAGTTCTTCAAGCATTATTGGATGAAATTTCTTCAACCATCAATTTCCTGTACTTTTCTTCATCTTTTGTTATGTCTTTCACTCGTCAGTCATACTTTTCGATGCTTACATTTCATAGCACATATTTTTCTTTTTTAGGATTATAATGCTTCAAGCTATGCAATTTTTACATTCATTTTGTTTTCCCTTCCTATGGTTCACCCAGCATACAAAGTAATACACTGTTCAATTTCCAGAGCAGCCTCAGATACTACGGATGGTAAATCGTAATCGTCTTTTATTTTAGGAAACTTGAAGCAAAACCCAAACTTAAACTTTATAGTTCGCATCTTCTTCACCTTCATCATTAAATCTCATTAGGGGTAATCACAACAGGTCAAAAGACGTAGTAGATCGATTACACAATTCAGCTTTTGTCTGAATGTCTGAAAGTTTCCTTTCCACATTGTTCAACTGATAGGGGATAGATCCGTTCTGTGATGCCTAGCAACATTAAAGCATTGCTAAAGTCTCTGAAAAATTTGAACATTGGATGTACAGTTGTACCTTTTCGTCATGATTCTTCATCTAACTTTTATAAAATGGAATCTTTTAACATTAAGTTAGCTACGAAAAAACGAATTTACATGTTAGCATTTACACACCATTACATCTGGACGAACCCAACACAGAAGTGTATCACAGGTTTGAGGCGTAAATAAGATCACAAACTTTTTTAAATACAACGTGGACGAAGGTTTTACTTCTAAATCCATCAAAATACCTAAGCGATCGAACTTGAATGCATGCATTAAAACCGGATGGATGACCGATGGATAAGATGGTGTGTTCCACCTTCAACTGCAAGTAAATATCTTGAAGTGCATTCTGGAAATGAAAAGGCATCGTTTTTTTTGTCTCGAATCTAGGTTAATGTACGTTGAGAGTTTTGTTGAAAATAGCAGACAGTGCTCATAGTCATTGGCATCACGAAGGTGAAAATAACATAAACTTTCTAATGTTTTACATCATTCTGGTTCACTCGGATTATGGAGAGCGTTCATCGTTCAAGGATGTAATTAGCAATAAGAAACTTTGGCTACTGATAAAAACAATTGCTCCCTGATTTTGCAAGGGAAACGGTAACGATTCGACTACTTAGCAAATTAACTTAAAGAAAAAAGGACAGTGATCCTGTTTAGATTTGTGCCATAACTTTCCCAGTCGAGATACAGTAAAAAAAGATCCAGACATATCAACTGAACCTCGTAACTGAGAGATCCATCTTGAACTTGAATAGAGAAGAAAAAATAGTTATAAAAGCCAATTGTTATACTCCAAGAATACCCAGTAGTAGCAGAAGTTTTACAGGTGAATATGTCGGTGGAAATTATGTCAGCATTAAAGTTACGTACGATTGTAAAATTAAAGTTACGTACGATCTGTTCGAACACGGACCTGGTGAAGTTAATGAATGGCTGTGTAATGTTTCTATTTTACAACTTAAAACATCATCTCTGTGTCAAGCTGGTGGATGACTTGAACTGCCCCAGTTATGCTACGAATGTAAAAATTTTCCTGTAGTATGAGTCATTGGATCAAAGTGGACTGTTGAGTGCGTGTTGAAAATAAGACGATGCCGAGTCTACCACTGTAGAAGTCGGCAACAAAGGAATTGCTGCTTTCTCTACATGATCATCGAGCATGCATCCCCAGGTAGATTTAGCTTCCTTCTGCCAGCTTCTAATGTAAAAGTCTTCTTCAAAAACTACAACTAAACTATTTCTGGTGCCAGACAACCTCTTACTTTCAACGTGAACATACGATGCCAAGTTCACAACTATGGGCGCTGCCAATGCTACTGAAACTTACATCAGCTGACTCGTCCAATGTCGCACCTTATTATGAGCATGAGACGATACGAGCTAATTTATCAGGGAGAGATGAAGTTAATCAGAATTTAGACACTGGTACTATGACAGCATCCAGAAGTCATATTTTCCTACGTGGCGACTCATCATGACAATCGCTATCAAAAATCCTAGATGTGTAATTCTAGCATTCTCAACGGATTAAACGAATAACGGCCTCAAGAATATAGCCGTAGTCAATCATTTTGACTTCATGCCTTGTCACGTTATCATGGAGGAACATTATCTCAAATTAGACCTTTAAAGAACAGGGGACTATACCAATCTGTACCAGACGTTTATGGATTACAGGAAAGCAAATTGCAAAAGCGGCAATGTCAACGTAGGTGTATTTTTTTTTGTAACTGCTTCTATTCTGTGGCGACCATTTTTGCATCTAAATATTTTTGCCAAAACTCGGCCAATGTCACTACCTCAATCATCCTTGACACAAGATGTGTCACAACAATCTGGTTTCTCTCCAAGAATAACGTTGCAATTTTCACACTACTAACAACAATTATTGACACTGTTACTATATTCCAATGTTAAAAGTGTAGGAGCCATGCATTGTCTCGGCAACCAATTGCACTAGTCGTGCTCAATGTAAATATTCCCTTTCCAGGCCTCCAACTCGACCTGACAAGCAACTGACGGTATTCATCCTGCAGTAATTGGTAATATAAATTAGAATCTATTTCCCCAACTTTCTCTTCTGTCTAGTCATCCCAGCTTAGGTTACGTCATGTCCCCCCTAACTATCATAAATTTCATCCGCATCTCATTAAGATTAGGAAGAAGGGTCTTTGCAAAAGTTGGGCTAGCATTCTACTAAACATCTGTAAAAATCTGGAACCATAAAACTACCATCTGTAACAAAGCCAATCCGAGTCGATCGTTTTCACTTCTTTCACTTCAATTTCCACCAGCCATCGCCATTATAACAAATCCCAAGACCCACTCGTGGTGATCAACTGCATGAAACAAATCGTATTTTCTGTCAGACGATCACAGTCTGTGCCTCCAAAAGTTTGAGGGGTGCGAATGAATACCTTTCCATGATGCTACCGAAATTTGCAGGCTTCCTATGCATGAACTCAACTTGGCTAGCAGAGAATGACGTTTCGTTCTCTTGGACTCACTAAGAGTCGTATTTGCACCTCTGGCCTAGCTAGCGATTTACGAAAAAAAGAGGTCGTGATAATTGATCGCATCATGAGTGGTCAGATTCTATAACGCAATTGCTGATTCACAAAAGTTTATTCAAGCAAGGTTACTGGTTAGGGGTAAAAAGGTCACTCCGGCATCTCTCTCTATTTTGCATCATGCTGGGTTTAAAGTTCTTAATAAAAATGTTACTTAAAAAATAACCCATAAAATTAAATTTCTGTGCTGCACCTTAGATTATCTCTGCATGCTCTCTGTACTATTTAGAGCTGAGTCAATATGTTTCTAGGATCCGGGCATTATAAATTGGTCGAACTGAATTAAAGCATTAGGCTCAACAAAATACCAACGTTAAAAAACAACACGCCTTCCCTGGCAAAAATCCGAAGTAAAAAATCCATGACGCAATATAGAGGGTCGAGCCTAACAAAAGGAAAAAGGGAGAAAACAAAGGGAATACCATACCCACTGAGGGTTTCAAGATGAAGTAATAGATATTACCCTCTTGTTTCAACAATGATTACCAAACAAGTTGTTTTCGAAGCGTTCGAGGGTTGCTTCAATACTCCGGACAGCAGAGCCCGAGGGATTATTGTAGCAACCCGAGAATGCTTCGAAAACAACTGGTTCGCTAATCATTGTTGGAACAAAGAGGGTAATATCTGGCTTGTAACCCTCCATCGTTTAAGCCACATGCAGTTCCAATTGTCGATTCAAAGTATTGTTGTCATTGACGTACTGTATCATTGTTATCTTTGATGCTCGATTTCTACGGCCATCAAGAAAATAACAAATTTCCCCGTCAGGCAACGACCATATTCGTTTTGTTTCGTATAAAGAAAATATGTATTTATACTGTAGGCATTTCCTTTTTTTCTCTGTATTGGTGGCTGGTGTCCCGATGCCTAAAACGTAAGTTTCTTTTTCTTTTTTTGGCTATGTTTTTGGTCCCAGTTACAGGATCTCGGTTTGAGACACTCTGGTACCGGTGAATTTGTAGAAAACTAGGATTGAAATAGTTAGTTAAAGACCAACTGCGTTTCCAGCGTACATGTATTTTAAAAAAGGAAATGTTTAATTTAGTTTGACAAATTAATTTAGTTGCAAATTGTAATTTGTGGACATTTGGTAGTTTTTGTATCAGGACCAATCGGGACTAGAAACCTTAACGTAGGTGTATTTTAAAAAGGGGGATGTGGAATTTAGTTTGTACCTAAAAAGCAATGCTTTTTGTGTTTACTAAATGTTGAATTTAGTGGAAATATTAATTCTCCAAAGACATTGTATAGCATTATCTCCGGAATAATGCGTTATCTTAGAAATGAATGTGGTCGTTATGACTTGTACTCCCACTTGTTCTCCCATTTGTACTCGCGGTTTTAAACGATGCTTTAACAATAGATAACAATGCCTTAACCTTGAACGCCGTGAAAGAAAAGTCATTTCGGAGCTACAATTTTAAACAATGAAAACAGAAAATACAATTGTGTGAGATCTCTCTTCACCAAAATAGAGAACATTGTTGTAAGACTTAATTGTTGCGAGTTGTACAATTGCAATGTCTAGATACACACTAGTAAGAACCAGCAACTTCACCCATTAGTCTAAAGTTGATCCAGCCTACTCTCTAGAGAGGTGAGAGAGTAAAAGTGGGGATGAATTCGGGGACATGTTGCTTTATCAACAGATTTATAGCAATTTACAGCAATGAATAATGTGGACCCGGAATCGTAGGTGTAGTGGTCAACTTCACCGTTACGTTTATCCCCAAATAAATTCTTATGACTACGTTTGTTTTTATACAACTTGTTGGACGACATATCAATTTCTGCATCCGATTGAGCAGAATTTTCGTTAGGTCCATGGTTTGTGTCCAAGCCATAGGCCCGATGACATTGGCAAAGAAACGCAACATGGACTGGATTATTGTTAGTCTTTTGGTTATGTCGTGTATTATTTTCGGCTAGTGAAAAGTCTTGGTTATCAACTCGCCACGGTGGGTCATTTCTCCCAGACTCGCGTTGTTGTTGATTTTCAGTTCTCTCTTGTTTGGAAGGGGTAACGTTGCCAGACACATTTTTATAATGTCTCAGTACGAAGCATTTATTGCATCTTGAGCCGCGTGGGAGGATGGAGGTGTCCACACGATCACATTCTATAACGGTGCTGGATTCATTTTGACAGTGAATTCACTGGGTGAGCTGTCTTCCTTGGTTTCTCAGGTGTTGGTTGTCTCTTGACTCCGGCTGACGAGGTTCGGGTCTGTATTGGTATTCTATTGCTTGTGGCATTGCCCTAGGGGGGGGGGGGGATTGAGGCTTGCCCTAGGGTCGGAATGGCTCGCATTCGAGTTGTAGCAAACATGACGGTGTGACGGATTTTCTTTATGTCGCAATTGGTCAGGAGGTGGAATCTTTTCATCACAGTATAGTTGCCGTCGTGAGGAGCATCTTGGAGTTTCACTGGTTTAATTAGTCGCATATCTCAACTCTTGTAGGGCCGCCGTCTCTTTGTGAATGTCGGGGAATAGCTCCTGACATGAATACTTTAAGCAGTCGAGTAGTTCCTCTTGGATGGTGCTAACAGTTAACGCACAGCCAGATCGAATTAGTGATTGTCTCGCCATGAGTAAGGACAGATGCTGGACACCACGTAAAATCAAGATACATGCTTGGTGTTCAGTGAGAGGATAGCCAGTGGCTGTTACATCTTCCATTAATCCCCTGGCACGGCATATATATACGTATTGATGTCCTCAGTTTGATCCATTGCTGTACTCATATCTTTTAAACGGTGCATCTGTTGTAATGGATCGACTTTGGTAAAGCCGTGTATCAATTGCTCCAATGTCTGTCTTGCACGCCCAACGTTATGAATGTGGAAGGAACGAGACGGAGATACAGCACGCAGGAGGACTATTTTGCATTATGAGTTTCTTCGATTTCAGTTAGCTACGTCTTGGGGCAGAGCTGTAGCCGGGTCAGGTGGGTTTGTTCCAAGCTCCCTGGCTACCAATTCTTCTCCTGTGCATGGCAGGTGAAAAGAGTTTGCCACAGTTTGAAATCTTCCGCTCCATTTAAGGCTGGTATCCCTTTGCAGGGGTTGTGAAATGAACGATGTAGAGGTGGCAGTTGAGCCCAACATTGAGCATTTGGAGGCTCTTTGGTCTTCTAGTTTAAAAAACAAAATGGGGGAAATAATTGCACCTTCGCATTCCTGTCTTCACAATTTATCTTGTGACTCAAATCTGGGTAAGGCTTTGTGATGCTGAATCTTCAGCTTCTCTGTGGAGGCAAAATACTCGTAACACTTAAGGCGGTGATAGCAATCATCAAAATTGGGAGAAGTTCGTCTGGAGTTGTGAACTCCGTGGACATCAGTAGGAATTGGCCATTAGATAACAACGATCGTCTCACTCGGTGATGGCGAAGTCAGACGTCGAGGAAAACAGACATGTAAGGTGGTGATATCACAAATGCTGCGCAACAATAAGAAGTCAATAAAAAGGCAATAACGCAAGTTTAGTTGTGGAGAGGTTTGATTGATCCTTCTCGGCTCATGGAACTTTTGGTGGAATGATTCCCAATCTTTAAACTATGTAGCAACAGAGAACATTGTTGTAGCTATTTAATGTTATCGGAGAGTCTACCCAAAATGCTGCTACCAAAGTTTCCGACAGCTCGCAGTCTGTGCCTCCAAAAGAGTGAGGGGTGCGAATGAATACCTTTACATGATACTACCGAAATTTTGAGGCTTCCTACGCATGAACTCAACTTGGCTATCATAGATTGAAGTTTCAGTTTCTCAGATGCACCAAGAGTCGTTTTTGCCCAGCTGGACTATGTACGGAAAAATTAGAGGTCGTGATAATCGTTCACTTCCTGAGTGGTTAGACTCAATAACCACAAAAGTTTATTCAAACAAGGTTGCTGGTTAGGGGAAAGACGTCTCTCCAACATCTCCCCTATTTTGCGTCATGCTGGTTTTAAAGTAAAGATGTTACTTGAATTAATAAGCCACCATAGTCGTGACCATTTATCCCTAGAATGTTCTTACTAGATGAATTAGTCGGCATAATCTTAAGTTTATTCATTACCATAAAAGTCAATTTCTGTACTGCACCTTATGTTACCTCCACATGCTCTCTGTACTCCTTAGTTGTGATCCATTATGCTTCTAGGATCTTGGCATTATCCATTCGGCGACTTGAATTAAGGCATTAGCCCCAACAAAATGGCGACTTAAAAAGTAACACGTGTACCTTGGCAAAAATCCGAAGGGTAAAAAACCGTGACGCAATATAGAGTCGAACCTAACAAAAGAAAGGAGGGAGAAGACAAAAGGACTACAATACCCATGGAGGGTTTCAAGATGTACAATTGTTGTGAGATCTATGTCAACCAAACTAGAGATCATTGTTGTAAGACTTAATTGTTGCGAATTGTGCACACTAATAAGAACCAGTAAGTTCAACCATTAGTCTAAAGCTGATCCGGCCTAATCCCTATATAGGTGAGGGAGTAAAGGTGGAGAGGAATAAAAGGGACTGGAATTCATTACTCAGAAATATTTTCTACACTGTAAGCTTTTTTTATACTAATATGCGGAAAAAAGGAACTCTTGCATTTTTCAGATTAGACTAATACTCACATTTTCTCTGCCCTATGATCTTAATTACCTGGTTAGTGATATTACCGGCTGCAGTACTCATAATGTATATACAATGGAGAGCAATTATCAGTCGAGAGAGGGTCACAGTGAGAATAACTGTGATGCGTTTTAAAGTTATCATCCAATAGCATAAAAAGCATAACGTTATTGAGTTGTATAAAAGTTCTGCTGTAATCACCCAGGAGAAAGTTTCTTGAATGCTACAATTTACTCGATACATTTGATCGTAGTGAAGGCGAAGTTTGTTGAGGCACTTAACAGTAAGTGTATTTGAAGTTATAGCTTTATTTAGTACGTTATTTAAAGAAGAAAAGCCAAGGGCGCACAAGTTGGCTGATGTTACAAAAAGCATAACAACACAGTATTCAGTAAGAAATAGTGGAAATCCAAATACTACATTCACGATGGGATACTTGGAGCCTTTACGTGAATAAACTATAGTCCAAGCTACTAATCCAGTTACGCTTAGAATTCCATGAACAAGAGCGTGTTGTAAAAGAAATCCTCTTCTTTCAATCTTTCGTTCAAGCAGACTATCAATGCTTGCCAGTAGTTTTATCAATTTTTGAAATTGTCTCTCTTTCACCAGGCATAAGATGTAAATGATAAACAATGCAAGGCCATTTCCTAAGCGTTGCACATAAAAAGAAATCACATCAAGTGTATTTGCTGATCTGTATGACAAATCTCCTATGGCTTTATCAATTATTACATAAAAGATAATTATTGCTGCACTTATTTGGTATAATCGAGAAAACATTCGCTTCCAGAAATTCCATCTTCTTTGGTCTTGCGAACACGTTACATGAAAAGATATGATACCCAGCATTTGACCCAAGAAAAGGATTGGACGAAAGATTGAGAGAGTGATGGAAAATAAGGACGGTTGTTCTCGAATATGGGTCTTCCCTGTGTTATGAGTCTGCATTGGTGTAATGTGAGCCATATGATCGTTGTAAATGAAAAATGCTCTGATGCCTTATAGGATTAAGACATCATCTGCAAGAAAGCATGTTAAAAAGAATGGAAGAATAATAAGAAACAGAGATTTATAGGTACGACAACGTTCCTTTTCAATATCTTAGCATGCAGCTCTGTCGTAATATTATTTTTATACGCCCAACTCCAAAATAATACTCTTGAAAATTCGTGACCTTAATGAATATATATATATATCTACATCACCCAAAAACCTGCAGTACGCATGGGAAGTGACTGCAACATTCAATATTATTATAGAAAGTACTAATTTTATAATTCGGAACTCAAAAATAACTTTTCAAAAGTTAAGATTCAGAGCAGAAATTGAGGTCAAACACGAATTTCGCTGATTAACAAACTAAACCAGCCAACACCACATATGATAATACTGAAAGAGGGAGCATCTGTATAAGACAGTGCGCTGAGTGAATGAACGAAGCAAACAGTTATCATTATTTGTTATCGTAAAGACTACCAAAAATTAGTGCAGCAATAAACTTATGCACCTAATAACACCAGGTAAGAGACCATTCAAGTATTACATTGTCATGAAATTGGCCATTTTCAATCAGTCTTCCCCCTCATCATCAATCGTCATCAATTCCTCAACCCTCTCCAGTATTATATCATTTCCAACTTTGCTCTCCCCACAAGAAGGGATGTTTTCCCAGCATATCCACAGTTTTCTAAGGACGTTTTTTCTTTTTTTTTTGGCTTATTTCCCCCTTTAAAATTTTATTTTAATGGGTTAGCAGCGCCTATGTCTTCAACTGACAATCCCCTCCCTCTCTCCAGCAATGGTCACCAGTAAGCAAACCCCTGACGTTATACTTGAGGTCATTGGATCTAGCACAATACAACTCGCAGACTGATACAGTACAATGACATTAAAAGTAAAGAGTGATAAAAGATTTATGGTTAACAGCGCTAGATTTAAATTGACTATTTCGTGCAGTGTGTGAATTTAGGTGAATTTGTGTTTCGTTCATTTGTATCCCGCATTGGAAACAGCATTAACAGTCTGACCGCTTAAGACCAATAATTTCTACAGCGCACGACAGACGTATACGTCGTCAAATATTCTGACAGAGTTGTGCGCCATATTAATTTCGCCGAATAACACAGCTAACACTAGCTAACAACTGCATCTGGGAAAGGCAAACACACCGTTGATTGTGCAACATCAGCAAACGATGTGGCTAATCTGCAGCATTAAAAAAAGTACAATTTGTTTATTTGAATGTGTGTTTTATGCCTGCTCCTACAGAAGATAGGCCTCTATGATGGTGAGAAAAGTGCTGAATAAATAATATTTTAATGAAGTAAAATTTCTAGCACCTGATGTGTGACAAACAAAAATACGTAAATTTCCAATTTAATTTTCAACTAAAATATTCTTGTCATGTTCACCTAAACAAAGTACAAACAATACATGCCTGCATGAAAACACCAATAGTATTAAAAAAACTAGAACAATTCACTTCATACTTAAAATTATTTTATTTCTCTTTCAATTGTAAGTACCAAGTGTTTTATTTTTTTTTTAGTTTTTTGGACTATTTGTGTTAGCAAGTGTGCATTTAATATTTGTACTTTGTTTAGGTGAACATGACAAGAATATTCTTGTTGAAAATTAAATTGGATTTTATGCATTTGCGGTTGTCACGCATCAAGCGAAAAAAAATTACTTCATTAACCATTTTACCACAGTATCAACGTGGTAATAATTTAAATACTTTTCGAATATGCCTGTTTTCATTGCTGTAACTTAATTTTTGACCCAAAACACACGAAAAACGGAAAATTAAGGAAATTATTAAAAAAACAACCTGGAGAAAAATCACATTTAAAATGATGCTGTAGATTGCACCATACTTAGTATTAGAAAAACAACATATAGCTATTAGAATTCGTAGGGTTCAACTGGTTGGAATCAAGGAAAACGTACAACTGTACGTTTTAAAATGCTGTCAAACATTCGCGTTTCTAAACCAAGAAAGTGCACTGATTGACGAGCAAAGTGAGCGATTTTGTGTGTAGTAAACCTGTTCAAAGTAAAACAACTTTTTTTAAGCATGCGAACTGCACTCCTTCTAAGGACGTGATTAACGAATTATGGGCAACAACTGCAGTTAGCTTGAGTTCTAATAATCAATAATGTCGATTTGGTGACATTCTGATGATCCAATAAACTACATGAATCATGGATCAATTCTAAGAGAGTGAGTAAAGCGAATGATATGGTTACAGAATTTATATAACAAAGGTATGTGTTAGGTTAATGATCTCTTGATCATTCTGAACAGGGCGAGTGTAAATACAAATTTAAGATTTAACTTTGTTACCATTACAATCCGTAAGAAATTACAATGTGCTTGCTTATGTGCGTGCGTGTGTTTGTGCATAGTTTTAGGTATACATTTATACAAATTGTAAAAACAAGTACGGCATATCGTTCAATGATAAAATAAAATTCACCTAATAAAAAGGGTTGTTGCCCTAACATTGAAACTAAAACGGTCGGTGGTGGAGAAATTTTTTTCACAAACAAGAGTACAGTTTTGTGGGTGTAAATAAGAAATAAATCTGAACTAACACGTCGTGCTTCTTCCTCTCACTACCCTTACCGGTTCACTGTATAGCTGCAACGAAGGAGCACTCTATAATTCTAAGTACATTAATATGCTTCTATGTTTCAATAGTAAGCAAGTCATCAGTCAAGAAGAAATGTAGCCATTCTTCATCCGATCGTTCCACCTTAGACCAAGATCGAGTGGAACGATAGTATACCTCAGACTAATACCTCACTCGACCTTGGTATACGTGAGCTGGCACTGACTACGATTCACGTGACTTCCCACAAGCTGTGACAGAGCACAGATACGTCACAGCTTCTTATTGTTATGTCATCACACACGCAACGTCAATTCATGGACTTGCATACCGTCACACTATGTTGTAGTATACAAGATCCACGATCGAATGTAGTGCATACTTGGGGCGAGTTTGCTGAGAAGACAGGACAAAAATAAGGTAAGTGCCAAATTTAACACTGAAATCGAGCACGTGGAACTCTCAATAATTGTTAGGTGAATTCTTAAAAAACTACATCTGGTAGTGTATCGAGGAAATTTAATAAAATTGGCCAAGTGACTACTGTCCCTTTAACTAGAAAATTTTAATTTAATTCTTTTCGCACCACTTCGTTGTTCCCACCTACTGTGATAGCCCTCCGGTAGGCAGCGGGTGGTTCTGATTATCGGGCCTCTTAACTGTGACAGTCTGTATCAGGTGGTTGGGAATGAATCGGGTGAGTATGTGGTTTCTACCAGAGTGTAATCCCCAGAGGTCAGCTTACTTGAATGTATAAAGTAATACGTGGATCGGCCTACCATACCATGTTAGGGGTATATTAATTCCAATAGCACCTTTGCAGCGAAAGACGGTTTATTCCCAGTTACTATGGCAAAGGTACGAGCAACATCCAGAGGCATGACACAATTTTAAGGAAGCGAACTCGAAGACTTCTCCTCAGGAATTCAGTCTCCTTCCGAGTTGAGTAAACATCTACTGTCGTTTGAACTTAAAATGAGTAAAAGGTTTCTCTCTTTTTGCTCTTTTCAATGTTCAATTTTAAGCAAGTTGTTAGCTTAGATGAAATGTCACAGTTTTTCATTGCAGCTGGCTATGGTCCTGGAATCTTTCTCGTTCAGAAATGTAGAAAATAAATTTCCTTGAATGTTTATGCTGACAAGCTACGATTGTGTTTCATTTTTTCTTCATTTTGGAAAAAAAAAACCTATTTAAAGAATCCTACTATGTAGGGTTTTAGTATCAGATATGTGACCGAGGAAACGAACCAAACAAGGCCCTGTTTTCACTTGACTTTCTGTTTTGTTCCTTTTGTGTCTGTGTATCTCTGTCTGTCTGTCTGTCTGTTCTACAGTCTTGCCCAAACACATGACCGGATTGGAATGAAATCTGACAGAAATATTCTTTAAGACAAGTCTAAATGACAAAAGGTATTTGATGTTTTACCGCTGCTAAAAATGGAAAAATGTAAGTTCTAATCGCATCCCACAAAGAGTTTTTGGTTGTTTGTTATGCCATTACAGCCAAACGTATAATGGATTAGAATGAAAAGTTGTACGAATAATCATTGTAATAAAGTTGTGTGACGAATGTACCTAATTTATTTTTACCTGTTGCTAAAAACAGAAAAAGGTAAAGTCTAATGGCATTCCACAAAGGATTTTGGGGTGTTTGTTCCAAAGTTACGGACAAATGCATGAACGGATTTAAATAAAATTTGGTAGGAACATTCTTTGACATAATGCTGAATAATGAATGTACTTGTTTTTTTTATCTGTTACTAAAAATCGAAAAATGCATATCTAAATGTAATACAAAAAAATGGTTTTTGTATTATTCTAAATCAGTCATCATATTGAACACAGACTGTTTTGGAATGAACAAAATAAGATATTCATCAAAGAATGGCGTGAGGCGCACAGTTTCAATTTGCTTGGTGACTGCCATCCTAATCGATTTAGTGATAACTTTAGCTAAATGGTTATGCTGTATCTAGTTAATTTTTAAAAATTCCATAAACCTGACTGTAATTGGCTACAAGTTAGTTAACGCTGTTTATCAAGCTACACAGAGAAGGAAATTAAATAACCAATCATCGAAACCTAACTAAGATAAAAAGAGCTAAATATGACTAATCCTTCGTTTAGCCTTTGTATTCCTGTTCCACTACCTACGGCCGCAATGATGTTCGTTCGAATGGAGACTACTCAGTGCTGTGACCTGAATAACACGTTCAGTGAATAATTTTTACATCCGTCGAGGAGTGGGCGTAGTGATAAAGGAATTATGTCGGTATTCTGGAACTGATTGGGTTGACAATTCGAATGCGGGTCAGACCATTTTGGCTCAACGTATATACCTAAAGGTGTCCTACTATGCCAATGTATTTCAAGTGTATGATTTTCGTTGTTTGGCTCATTTTCCTCCTACATTTAGGTAACTTATAGTGATTTGTGTGTAACAGTAAAATTGTGCATCCCTTTTTTCTAGTTTGAATTACATTTGTTTATTGCGTCAACTATCTTATTGTAACCGATTTGCTTTTCAAAAGCAGTATTGTGAAAGGCAGCAATCAGAAGACAACACCAAAAGAGTGGAAAAAAAGTTTTTTGTTATTGTGACTTTCAGCATTAAGTCTGACGAATTTGAAAAAAAAAAAAAATTCGCTGGCAAAAGGCAGAAAAAAACAGCCAATGGAAAATTATTAATCTTTTTAATTTTCGGGAAGGGGAGGGTATAGAATTTTTGCTCTTTTTCCCGCCAAAAAATAATATCCGCTGTTTTTTCTCTAATCTTTTTTCTGTCACTCTATTCCACTACTTTTCTTTTCCCTCGATTCATTATATTTTTGTAGCTACATTAATCATAATGAAACGTAGTAAACATAATGTACTAGTAAAACAGTAAGTATTGTATTGCTTGACTGATTTTTCGTTTGGGAAGATTCCTTATTAATGAAAGTAATTTGTTTATCTACGTACCAAAAATTGTAAGCTACTTCGTAAAACGTACCGGAGAAAATTCTAGTATCAATCGTTTAAACACGTGCTGCATTTCAATCCTCAGTCATACACGTTCCTTTACTGATTTTTAATTGTCAAAATGTTACTTCTTGATTGTTCAGGTCGTCCAGACCCACTGCTACCTATAAATACTGCCAAATCAATGAACGACTCATTGCTACACTACACCCTTCCACTCATCCTTTCAGTGCTTATGCTGGAGAAACTCTTATGGAGATATTCAAACAATATCATAGACTGGGTAAAACCATCATTTATAAAAGAGAAACTGAGCACAACACTTTGAAAGATGGGTCCTAGAGTATGGTATCAGTTAGGGGGGGGGGGGAATTGAGGCTTAATGGCGCGTCGACAACTTGGTCATTAGCGCCAACCTCAGTCACAGTGCAGTGGTCCGGGTTGCCACTGCACCACATATTACAGAGATGTTATTCAAACCCCTAACTTAAATCTTGTCATACATCTGTACCTCCTGCAAAAATTGAAAAACACCGGACAGGACGACAGACTTATCGCCCAACTGACGCGCAATGTCATGCGGAAGATGGAACCGACGACGAACACCATCAAGATGGCGACAACAAGTAAGTGCCGGACCGTAAGTGGCCGTCGACACCAAGAACATTCAGGAGGGTCAACCCCCCGCAAAAGGAAACAGTGAGTAAGTCGGGTGTGACCAATTCGCAAACGGACTAACACAACCTCCTCACGGCGACTGCGGCGACACGCCGAGTGCCACTCCTCGACAGTGCCTATCAGTTAGGTATTGCAATAACATAAACGTTTGGTTTAATAATAATATTAATAATAATAGTTTCGAAATATTGATTTACCATTTTCATTAAATTTTAACATAAACAAAAAGAATTTTGCTTTGTTTTAGAGACTACATATTTCCGTCCAGAAACCCCAGTTACTCACTAATGAAGGCATTGCTTCCTGTATTGTGGCGGAAGTCACATTGCCCTGTGATGTCACCCATGCTCTGTTTGATTGTGGCTGTAACTGTGGCCTCATGCGCTGAAAGACAGCCCCAAAACACAAAAGGGAAAAACGTTGTTATGAGTAATTTTAGTAATATGTTATGCACATCAAGGGCGCAGTGCACATCGGTTCCTGTTCTGTATCCAATTCTGATTTCGTCAGTGCAAGTAAGGTGTGAATAGTGCAGTCTGAGTTAAGGGGTTATGAGATTATGATGGGGTAAAGTTCGTGTTGTTCATGACAGTGTCTACATGACTACTGGAGCAGGATGCGACTGCACAAGGAAGGAAGAGATCACAAGAAAATATTCACTCACACCTGTAAGATGCGAAAGACCTCTTTCCAAACTCAACAATTTTAGGATCATTTCTAGAGTCATTAAAATTGGATATCTGACCTCAGAGTCTGGATAGGCGGCACAAAAATCGGATTTTCCTTTGAGTCCTCAGAGCAGGTGGGCGTTAAGGTTGAATCTTCAAGGACAAGTCCATTTAGCTAACAATCGTCAGCAGGTCTATCGGGCGCTTCAGCAGAAGAGTATGAAGAGCAGTTTCATTGTTATTGCGTCACTAGCTGGCATTCTCCCGGCACTGCCTAGGGTTCCTCTGTCTACCAGCGTTGGGGTTAGGTGTGGGTGGACTGCGGCTGCCCACTCAGCACAGGGAGGTGACGAACCCTGATCAGCTGCACGACCAAATCCTTGACGATGGGTACAGACTAGTGTATACGAATCGGGAGGGTTGGGGTACTGAGCATAATGAGCAATCAAGTGCGAAGTGGAGGAACATCTGTAGAAATCTCGAGTGGGCCTGCCACCTACGTCTAGAGCACTTGCTGCATTTCCTGCCTCGGGGTGAACGCACGCCGTCCAATGTTTCGTTCGGCATTCTCGATGGCAGAAATTGGTGAAAAGTTTCCTATGGAACGGGATGCTGTAGGTGGTGACCGAGAGTGACTGCGGATAATTGTGATTGTTCTAGACAAAAGACATTTGACACTGATTGACACATCAGTAGAGACGGTGTGTTACGTAGGATCTCTACTGTTGTCTGAAGATGAGGCAAATGTAGGCCTTGGAGAAGGTATAGACAGGATTCAGATTCTACTACCTGTCTACCAGCTGCAAAGCAATTGTGGTACAGGCCTCCGAACTCTCGTCACATACGACGTTATTGATTCGTGATGTCGAATGGTCACTCAGATACATTCAACAAATAGCTAAGTCGCCATAGCTTGGGTAGTAGTTCCATAGGATACCGTAATTGGATCCCAGACAGTGCATGCGTTATCAATTCTCTTAAACATAAGTAGGAGTTTAAGTCCTACTTAACATAAATGATATTCATGCATCGTTGTAGGTTTGCCAGATGGAATCAGCGACTGAATTGTTTTGTGGAAGATGCCCACGTAAAATTGTGGTTAACCAGCCCTCCGTAGCTGCAACTCCCTCGAATTGCACCGCCCATATTCCGTAATTAGTTTCCGTCAGGTGAGGGATGCCTTTCTACATCGGTAGCAACCATCCAAATTTCAAGCAGCTTACAATACCAGAAAAAAAAACAGTTAATAAAAATGAGAAAATGCTTTCTACAAAAATGTTATGTACAGAATTCCATGTTCCCATCTAACTTACACAGCCACTTATGTGAGACAAATCGATCAGAAACTTCGTGAAAGAATTTCAGCCCATAAGTCAAATTTTAAACAAATCTAGCCATAAATTCTTTAGTACAGAATTGTATCAAAACAGCGACCTCCCCAGTCGTATAGAGACAGGGCACGCTCCTGACCTGGAAAACTCCACTATTATCTTTATTGAAAAACAACAAAGGGCAAGAATTAACCTAGAAACGTTGGTAATTTTGTCTCAACATCCACCAGTTCATAACCATATCATACCCGACAATAGAAATATCAATGAATATGTGCCAATAATACAAAAACTTGGACTGTCTCAGTACAAAACGTAACTCCCTCCTCTCCTCCACCACCTCCACCACCTCCACCGCTCCTGTGTGTATATAAGGCAGGCAACAACGGCATGATAGAAGTCATAGAGGTCATTCAGGATAGAGGTCATTCAGTTTTTGTCCTATTGCTGATCCGTTCCGACCTAGGCCTAGGGTTTAAGCTTTTAGAAAATTTTGTAGCATCCTATGCCTTGCATACAGCATGATTTTTCAGTGTTTTTAAATTTGTTTGTTGTACGATGCGTTTCAGCTGATTTTATTTGCACTTGAAAACGGGATGCATGATATCCCCGAAACGTGTCGTTTTGCTTCTTTGTGCACATTTTTAGGCTTTTTATTAACTTCAATTTATACATCGGCATAGTGAGAAACTGATAAATTAGGTGACGCTTGATGTTTGTCATGTAACTAGTTCTGAGCCATGGCTTGTCTTCGGGTTCGTTGCGTGTCTCTCCAAGGGTCTCATTTTTATCGCTACGTGTGTCCTGCAGTTTGGCGTGTTGCCATACAATTCAGCAACCCCTGACGTCATTTCGAAGATCTTGCTGCCAAGGTCGGACGATCAAGGTCTTATGCCGAGGTGTTGCTACCAAGTAAGGAGCAATGAGATGATTATGGTGGGGTGAGGTCCGTGTTGTACATGACCATGTCAGCAAGACTGATGAAACCGTAAGTGACTATGCGAGTTATGAGGAGGTCGTAAAAAAGTAATCACTCACAAACGTTTATTCACTAAGTAATTATTACAGATCGTCTTTGACTAGTTAGCTTTGTATACTTGCTTTCGTTCAAGGTCAAGGTAAAGGTACGATGGGGGAAGTAGCCCTAATTTGCTCCACATGAACACCATACGAGATTATGTAAATCATCGTAACAACGTACATGGTCTTTCACCAGTTCACACAAGGCACAGCATCCACTTTCCATTATCTGTTACAGCAAACTGTCAAACTATTGGGGGACGAACTGGCCCAGGAGGGAAAACACAACATAACTTACTTGACATCGAAAAGATGGAGTTGGATTGAACACAATATTACGTTCAGTTCCTGGTAAAATCCATCCTGGTCAACAGTTTGATTCAGATAATCAGCACGTGCTTGTCGTGGCCTGCCTGCACTATGCGCATAACCACTTTACCTGACACACACTCGAATGGAACCAACAATTGTTGCAGATTTACTTACTTCAATCATTTATGACTATTTTCTGTGGAGAAAGTAAGGAATACAAAATTGCTATTTATGATGTGTGCTGACCTGGTAATCGAATTCCTTTTGAACCAAGCTCAACTTTAGTTAGGCTGGAGTTGCATCAAAGACTTACACTACTCATAGCTTATACTGCTAAATGTTTCAATAATTTTATCTTGTCTTGATTTTAAGCATCAATTTGTAGTTGGTTCTTCTGGTAAAATACACTGCTGCGGATGATGGAATACACAAACGAGACGAACAACATACATGCCTTGGGAATTGCGTCGTTTATTCGTTCCTATTGCTTGGCAACATGCTACACGACCAAGTGATCGAATTTGATGTTGGCAGTTTGGATCAATTCAATTAAAAATTTAATGTTTCCAATGTTCTGAGAATGTAGATAAATGGTGTGGGCAACGCTATACATGACTGAATGACAGATCTGTCACATGTTACAGTTTAATTTATTATTAATAATTGAATGAAATAGTGACAGACTGGAATTTGTTTACACAAAAATGTCGATTAAATGACCAAAATTTCTAACATTAGCGAAAGGGAAACATATGCGTTACAGACCACATCAACACTCACACATTTTGATGAGTCAGTCTAGCTTATTTGCAGTTACCGACTGTCGTATAGCTTGGACTGCATATGGGTTCATATTAGATCTCACAACTTGATTCAAGAAGCCAAGGTAGAGGTGTGATTTAACATTAACTAGCCTAACGACCTGGCCTTTGACATATCGCACTTACTTTGTACAATCATACTAAAATTAGAACTGTAGCTAGGAACCAATAAATACCATAAAGAAGGTGAAACAGCCAGTCATTTTAGTTTGAAAAGACTCCCTGAAAATTTGTAAAGCAGAAATAGAAAAAGGCTTTGTTTTCAAAAGAATTTATGGTCTTCAAAATTCGTTATTGTTGGGAAACGAATCTAGCATTAGGAGGAATCAAAATTACAGAATGAATGGTTATATTAGATCATACATAATTGTCTTAAAACGATCAGTAATACTGAACACCAGACTGTACCAAAAGTTAAGAGTGGAAGAAAGGGCGACAGGCCTAGTTAAAAAAAACCTGACTTGGCCCGTTCGTTTCTTAAATGTTCCATATGCCAACTGCCACTATGAACAAGTGTTTTTGATTTAGAACCATGGTTTAGGGCAAAGTGACCACTTACTGGCCCCCACTTTAGATTTTGAAGCCTGGCTTAGTACACACATTTATATACTGAAATTTACTCATATAACTAAACACAATGCTGTTTTTTACTGAACATAAAATTTTATTTTAAAAAGACACTGTTGTGCAATACAGACAAAAAAATGTTAAAACTTGTGTGATGACCAATAACTGGCCCTAAAACTGGCGCAAGTGGTATGGTTTAGAAAGTCTACCGGATGACAGGCTACTTTCTGCAGGATAAAGTCATACATTAGGCTTAATTAAATATTTTTTTAAAAATATGCTTGATAATGAAAAAAAAGTAAATTATGCTGCAAATCTCCTAATATCTACCCCGTCCTCTTCTTCTGCCTCTTCCTCTACCTCTTAAAGAAGAGTTTCGTTTGACTTCTTCCCGCTCCTTCTTTCTTTCTTCGTTGGCTCTTTCTGCTTCTTCTTTTTTTCTTTCAGCTTCTTTCCTGAATTTTCAGACCTTCATCACGCGTTAGTATGAAATATGGTAATCATTTTGCATTTATTCGTCTTTTTTGGTTTCCATCTATTGCTGACAGAAAATGCAGCACATCAGAATCATCATTCTGGTACTTGATACTAGATGTTACTGTTGATGTCTTGGCAGGCTTATAGAATGACTTTACAGAAATCAAATTGTTGACTGAATTTAGACAAATGTTAGCAAGGGCTGCTCTGTTGTTTGTGCTGGTTATTGGTTAAAAGTCGGTTCGGCTTTTCTGGAATGCAAACTGGTCAATTTCTAAAATGGCTGTACTTGTTGTCATCTGTACTGGTGATAGAGTTGCTTAACTTGTCACCTACTTTAGTGATAAACTTTCTTGATGAGACAGATATATTGGCGACTGCATCACTTGAATTGTTGGCTACAGTGGTTGGCTTGTTGGCAATGATGGATGACTTGTAGGCTATTGTGTTTGACATGTCGGCTGTAATGGCACCCTTGTCGGCTATGGTGGCTGACTTGTCAGGAACGTGCTTGATTTGCTGGCAATGATGTTCGACTTGTTTGCAATGTTGGGTAACTTGTTAGGTATGTTGGTGTTGTCAGTCTTCATGATTTTGTTAGGATCCTCCGTTTCAACAATACTGCGTGGTCTACCCAACGTTCAATACCTCCTGTCACATCGCTCTTTTGTCAATACATCTCCTTCATAAAGCAATTCAAACCTTTTCAAAGTTATAATAACTAATAAGCAACAAAATGTAGAATATGCAAGAGCTGCCGAACACTCATTAGTAACTGTTTCTTCTTCCAAACCTGAATCTTCATTCAGTGTTCATCTTCGAATTCCAAAATAACATTTTCAACAGAAATGCCATCTATATGTGGTAAGCTTAACGCATCTTCTTCAACAACAGGCACAAATTCTGACTGAATCTGTTGAGGTTGGTCATTAGCTTCTAGTTGGGTAGTTGATAACACTTCGCGCCTTTAGCCCAATCTGCTGTGGGAGCATCTGTCGTAAGTAATGAGGTGTCGAGAGGATCGGTGATGGTTTAAATGTGTGAAGCAGCAGCTAATGGTTGGTCATCACCATACAACGCAGCAGGTGTGTAGGCTTCCTTTGGTATGGCTTCTGAATTAAAGGGGAGGATGCCGTTTGCTTGGAAGCCTGACACAATATTGTTTTTCGTCACACCAATTTCCCACGCAGCATTCAAAGCAGAGCAAAAATTCTTTTTTGTTAGTACATAAGCTGCATCACCTGACAGCTTCTGGTCATTGTAAACGTCAAAAGCATGGTTGAATGGATGAAAACACTGTTCTGTCTAAAGGTTGCAAATAATTTCACGTGTGTGAGGGCAATTCTTCTAGAATGATATTTTCGTCTCTTTCACACTCAATCAGTTCTACGAAACATTGAGACTCGTGGCGGTCGAAGATTAACAGTTGAGGGCGCTCGATGCTGATGTTTTGCTGATGTTTTGAGGAAAACTTTTCAAACCACAGTTCTGCAGTTCCATTTTTTCCACCCCCTTTCAGATACATTAAAAACAACTCCTTTAGGGGCATTTTGAGTGTTAAGTACCTTTAATGTATTTACTAATTTACCACTGAAAATTAAATGTAGTTGTATTGCTTTACCTTCGGCAGTCACACATGCAATCAATATTATTGACTGACGTACTCCACTTGCTCTGGCACTTGAACTTGCTTCATCCCTTTAGTTGCAAGTGCATTCTGGGGCGTGTGTTCATATGCCATACCAGTTTCGTCCATATTCCACACACTTTTTTTTGTTGTGAAAGTAATGTTCTTCCATTACGGTTTAGAGTGCATCAAAGTACAGCTTGGCAAGTTCTCGATTCATTTTTTCTTGTCGTACGGCTGCTGTAGCCTCAGGTTTTCTCTTGACTAAGGTGGGGTTACGCTTTTTAAAAAGTTTCCACCATTTATCTGTTGGTTTACCATTCTTGAACTCTGTTCCTCTCTTATCGGCAAGTTTTCCTGCATATCTTAAGAATTGTTGCTTCCCAAAGCAAATTCCATGACGAGCTAGTTTAGCTGTGTATTCCACTAGTACATCCTTCAGAAACGTTGGCGCTCAACCAGGCTTTGCATTTAGTTTTGCTGTTTGATGAACTCTATTCTGAAGAATTCCACGTGGGACCATACAGGTTTTAGCTGCTTCCCTCAAGGACATATTTCCAGATTTTACAGCATTGTTTGCAACTAACGTGTTGCTTTCAAGCCATTTTTCCCTTTTTTTCCTTTCTGGAAGCCCTTGACATTTATGTAAGCAAATTTTGCAAAACAGACAATACAATATTTTAAAATGGCCACCAAAAATTGTAGTTTAAAGGTGTAATCCTACGTCAAAATTAGATACACACCTAGGGCAAATACTGACCAACACCTAATATTTCAAGAAAAATTGAACATGTTTTTCAAAGTTATTTTTCACTTTTTAACTTTTTTAATTCGGGGGGGGGGGGGTTTGCATACACTTTTTTAAATTTAGCTTTGCCATAGTTTTATTTACATCCTAAAATCACAGTTTCTTTTGAATTATTAAATTGTCCTGTTTCAAGCTTAGGATAGCTTCACATTTTTAATCCATTCAATATATAGGCCTATTCATTGTTTACGCTTGGTCTAAACCATGTTTTAATTAATTTTTACAACATAAGCCATTTAAACATATGCTAAAATGCATACCCAAACCGACCACAGTCTCTCCACGTTGCAATATTTTTCTGTAATTTTGCGTACTAATTCCTAAAACAGGAGGGGCCTGAATGTGGCCACTTTTAGGGCTAATGCAAAGGTTTGCTTTAGTTGAAACTACCTACAACGTGAACGTAAACAAACATTTATACGCAATGTTCGCACTCCTAATTGTTAAAGATTGCTTACCTGCTTTCTATTGGTTCGTGCTCAATGTTTTTGTGGTTGAACTTTCAACCACAAAAACATTGAGCACGAACCAATAGAAAGCAGGTAAGCAATCTTTAAGGTGATAGGGCCAACACAAACGGTCTCCTGATAGACTAAAGACACGAAGGTTTGTATCGTTTTGCTGCCAGTATAGTCTGCCCTCTGGTGTCAAAAATGCGAAGCTCGACCTGTTATAACGCTCACGCTAACGGACTTAACACTGTCCACAGACAATTTAGTTCATGCATGCTGCACAGTAACGAACTGAAACTAAAATAAAATGCAAAAAAAATGCGGCCAGTATTAGGTCATAGCCAGTTTTGGGTCACTTTATCCTACCCAAATAGCATAAACAGATAATTTAAGAGAATCTAAACAATATTACCGTTGCACTCATTCAAGAACCAGATAAATTATTACTACTCGGTGCAAGATAAAAAAGCACATGTATAATTAACCAATTAAACAATTCGTGAACGTTTTCTTCATTCTTAGTGAACGACACATGTGTTATGTGCTTCTTGCCATGGCCGGTAAATCAAACTATCATCAAAAGTGTTGATTATTGAAATTACCTTTCAATAAATAATACCTTTCAAAGAATTCATATTTCTGCTAAACGCACAAAGGTTTAACCAAATCAATACATTGTTTCCTTCAACCTCGAAATTGGCAACCTGATTAGATATTTAGTTTGTAGATGCGTGCTTTCAAAGCGGCGGCAACAATTACTTCATGCACGAGTATTGATACCTTTGTAAATGAAAAATATTTACTTGCAACAATTTTGCGATGCACATTGCGAAACGTGGCATCGCTGGTGGGCCAAAGGTTTGGACTTTGTTGCTCAATGACGTATTTATTTATATGCGGTTGAGCAAAGTAAACAAAACCAGTGTGTACAAAGATGTACTGAAAAAATTCATATCCTTCAGTGAATCCACATTTTGTTTGTTTAGCATTATTAAATTAACATAACTGGAGGGGAATTTTTATGAAAGATAAGGAACTCAGTCCATCAAGTCTTACAATTAATATTGCTTTGCTCATCGTGGGACACATGTAGACAGCTCGAATAATGGTATCATGGTAATTAATCAACTAATTACCAGCTAATTCAAAATAGTCGCACGTTGCATGGACTGAGTGAGCGAAGCAAACGAAAATCAGCATTCGTTTAGTATTAGTAAAACTGTCTAAATAGGTGCTCTCCAAGCACAACCAGACCAAAGATTATCAAAGCAACTTGATTTTGTTGCTGCATGCATATACAAATGATGGACTAGACAGCACCAATTTTTCAATAGGTGCATCCAACACTACCCTTGCTTTACCTACTAGATAACAATAGGGATTATCTCCCTCCTTTTTTAGCCAAATGAGCAAAGGATACTTTTGACGTATCAGCTAATTACAGCTCGCTTATTCTGATCAGCATTCTGTAAGTGTACCATGCGGGCGATTATTGAGTGATAAGCTGCTCTTGTGCATTATGGATAAGCAGGAATCACCACTAATTGGCATTATCACACAGCATCATGTTCGCATGCTTGAAATTATTAAGCCGGCTTAATTAATCAATTATTAAAGAACGAGATGCTGCATTCAGTATTGGGGGATAAGTTTAGGTTAGATTAGATTTGATTGTTTTTCACAGACGTCTACAATGACTTCTAACTACTGAAAATCCGAAGCTTCGCCAATGGCTAATGAACTGGTCTTTACGCCCGATTTGTTTATTCCTGCATTACGTAACACATTACGTCGCAATAAATATGCTTCACGTGAGCTATACAGTATACTTACATGTACGGATTGGTCACATGAATGATTACGTGAAATTATTTTAACCCTGTTTTAGTGAAATTCGACTTCGTTTCCATAGCAACCAAGATAGCGAGGAGCACACGGAAATAGCTTAGATGGAACTCCAATAGCGCACCTGAAAAAAAAAGACCTGCTATTAGATAAATACAAATAAAAGGAATAAATGACAAAGACGAATGTAAAAAGTGTAGCTCATTTAAATGTTGTGTAAACATTTAGTTTAATATTAGTAATATGTGAATTAAACAGTTTCAGTGACATTCTGTGGTAATTTCAACGGAGACACAATCCGCGAATGCATGTACTCTGAAGAGTATTACGAAACGAAACTTAAACGAAACAAAAGTTAGAGCCTAATACATCACGTAAGCCGTAATTAAAAGACTAATAAATTAATAAATTCTAACACCATCAACACAAAATATAGAAATTCTTACATGGACTCATTAATGTTTGTAAGTGATATATTATAAATTAATTCTCGCGAGATACTCTGATTAAATATCCCTCCTGTGGTGAGTAGCTATCGAGCTTTTTGGCACACTCAATTTTTTGGTCCCATAAATTCGCTCGTGCATGAGTTGGTAATAAATCCCTTGTCACCTCATGGCTCGGGATCTTAATAATTAGCCAATTCAAGCACTCACGAGTTTAAGGGGAGCAAAAACTTTCGTGCTCAAAAAAATTATCAAAAATTACTGGTATCTAGACACCTGCTAGTGTGTCGCCGCCAAGTAATAGTAGATGATCCCATTGTAGACATCCGATCGTTAAAAATTGATTGGTAATGATTAAAAGGCGGCTTACTAACAGACGTGTCTGTTAACTGTAAGCAACTGAAAGCATATTGGCATGTTGAGGATAAATCCCAATGCGACAGAAATGTATCAACTTGTGGAAACTGTAAGGGGAAGGGTCAGAGATTAAAAAAAAACTAATATTTAAAGGATGAGTGTCCACCAATCATAGAGAAAAAGATGCGTCAATAACGTTGTTTTTAAGTTACTGTCTAGCTAGCTAAATCCCATGTTAAATCCCATAGACGTTTTGCTCATGGCAAGCGCAAAATTGAAAAGGCCTACGTACCTGAACTTTTGAACACGGATGCATGGTGATCTGAGGATGGTCCTTTTGTTGGTTTGGGGGTTGTAGGAGTCAGGAAAAATGCGTGGGAGGGTTTTGAAATTCGCCACCGGCGAATTAAAATTTCGTTTCTTTTCCAAGTTGCAACCAAAGATTTTAAGCAACAATGGCTGGAACAATCAAGACTGGTCCTTAGATTTATTGTAAAAGCCTGGACGAACTAAAAACTGAACTGTAACGAAGGACAAAATAAAGAGACATTAACGTTGCCGTGGATTGCGTAAGAATAAAGGGATGAACGTTAGATAATGGTTACGCAACAATACGAGCATACACGAGCTAATGTTTTTTTTTGTTAATAACCCACATATAAAATGCTTCGCGTTCTGCTGTTTTAGTAACAGCGACCTTCGGGGGTTTCCGCAGACTAAATGTGAACGAAATCTTGAAAATTAAGGGGAAGGTGCAGCGATAAACAAAACAACTGAAGGGGATGAGCTGATTGAGTGAGCGAAGTGAATGAAATCAGCGATTGTTAGCCAGTGTATGTAAAAATGGGATTGAAGCATCTTAAACACACGGTGTAACCCTATGTACGTTCACAGTCCTATGAAAGTTGTGATATCCACCCAAAACCTAAACTGGCAGAAAAACCGGCCAAGTCTCCAAAAACAGTCGGCCTTTGAAGGTAGTGATATCATTCCATCAGGGAGAGGACGCCAACGTTAATCCTATTAGCCAAGTTAATCTCACCGAATAATACTTTGGACGTTAAATGAAAACTTGAATATTGCTACCGCTAGTAGCAATCTTCTAGTTTTCATTTAACTTTCGAACTATTAGTATGTGCGATTAACTTGGATAATAGGATTAACCTTGGCGGCCTTTCCCTGGTGGAATGATATCACTACCTTCAAAGGCCGACCGTTTTTGGAAACTTGGCGGGTTTTTTCTACCAGTTTTGGTTTTGGGTGGATATTACCTACAATAATAGCAACTGCAGCAGTACAATAATGCATTAGTTTTTGCTTGCCTTGAATTACATTTTCTTATGAGTTTACTGACGTATTGTTATTGTTTTAGTCTTGTGAAAGCAGTTTTATGAAAGGAAACAATCAGAAGAGGAAACTGTTTTTTTTTTTCTTTGACTCTGTTCAGTGGTGGTGGCATATATTCTCTGAAAAGAGATGACGATTACCGATAGGTTTGAAAATAATAGAGGAAAAAACGTGGAAAAAGAGCCGAGGAAAACAATTTAATGCTTTGCATTTGCAGGAGTGGGAATGAATTTTTTCTCTCAAAAGAAAAAAATTAAAACATACATGTTACCATTTGATGGCGTTTTGTACGTTTATTCTATGGATTTCTTCTGAGTGTTTTCTCCTAGATTTAAAATGTTACGTGCTTAACTTCATCACAGATTGAAACGTAGTAGGAAAAAAATGTCCCGTGAAAAGCTGATCAGTTTTGTTTGAATGTTTTTAGATTGGGAAGATGATTTATTAATTGGAGTAAACCCTTTTCTATAACTACCAAAACATGCAAGCTACTTCTTACACATAACGGAGAAAATACTTCTGAAAATTATTTGAACCCTTATGGCTTCATTTCTATCCTGTACTCCTTTGTTTTTTTTCCCGAAAACTTTACGTTTGAGATCATTTAGATCCATTAAATCATGGTAGACACGTCCAAAGTAATAGGCTGCTCATTGAATTGCATTTACTGTATAAAACTGTTTACCTTACTGGATTTTGCCACTGAATTCTTGCCACTCTTCCCGCCAGTGGAAAATAGTCCCCGAGATACTTACGGTTGCAGAAATTTATCGTAATAACATATATATTTCGTTACATGTCGATATTAAGTTTTACGAGTTTTTTTTTTAATTGTGATTTAATATCTTCCATAAGTTTAAACAATAATAAAAGAACTTTATGTTTTAATCTAGAATACTATTCTGGCTGTTCCACCACAAAAACTTCAGTTACGCACCGAGTTAGACACCTGTAATGCCTCATACGGTTTCAAAGCTAGCCAGGTGAATTCTTTAAATTTTCGACAAATTTTGAATAAAACTGTTTAAATTATTAACACAAATTTAAATGAAGCCGTATTCAATTACCTACGTTGCCGTAATTTAACTTTATTAGTAAACAATATTATTAGGATTTAACAACTGTCGAAAAGCTAAAGTGATAGAGCAAGAAATTAGACCTAACCAAGTTTAAAGTAGGGGAACTTTAGGCTTAAATTACTTTTAGGAAAAAGGCGTACTTTAGGTTCAGGAAATATTTAGGTTTAAAGGGCCTAGCCAGAAACGTGACAGCTAAAGGCCTATCAACAAAAATTACCTCTAACTAGAAGAACCTAACAGGAGTCGAGGAGAACCATCCAAGTGCCTGGCCCGAAGGCTAACTGATTTTGCATGTTGGCTTCGTTTCTTAAATATGATTTGGTTACTCCTGACGACCGCGAAATAACAAAGACATTATGGGTAAAGAAAAGTTGTAGAAGGTTCGATATGCAGGAACCGGAAATGAAATAACAAGGCATAGACATGTCCACCATAGTATGAATAAACAGACTCTTAAAGATTCGCCACTGGCCCAGCAAACATGCAAGTACACAAGATTTGCAAAAACAACGGCAATGAAGATATACAGCACACAGGATTGGCATGTTCTTTTTCCTTAACGAAGAACACGAATTTTGAGGTAAGGTTCAAATCAGTATTGTCACCTAAGTAACCACCATTGCCTCGTTCACCAACACTGTTCATTAATAGAGCTTATTTGGCTCTCCGTCTTGTTATTATTAATAGTTTCAACTGCAGCCCTCCATTTTCCACTAAAATTGGTAAATGTATGCCTTATCCATTAGACCGAGCCAGCTTATTATTCATGAAAATATCAGCTTTTAATGACGCGTGAAGGAACTAAAGAACTTCACAGTTATGATTATTGTTCAGGCTACTCCTTATACATTATTTAGTCTCACCATTGAAAAACGTCCACTATCATAGTCTAAAGGTGCATCTACACGGGGCGCTTTTAGCGCGTGCCGCATGACGGATGACGCGTGGCGCTCGCATTTCGGTGCTTTTTCATAGCGCGCCGTGTAGTTGCACCGGCAGCTAAATAAGTCCCGCCCATTTTGAAACGCGGCAGTAGCGCGCGTTTCACCACAGCTTGTGGCGGCACGAGAGCGCCCCGTGTAGGAGCACCGCATAATCGACAAACTCGAAGCGCGCGCTCTTTTTACCGTGTTGGAGCGTGCCGCGTGGAAATAGAAATCAGTCTATTTATCGGCAGCATGCCGCCGCAACGCTGCAACCTGATAGGATATTGTGAATCACGTGGTGGTACAAAGATGGCGCCTGAACGCTTACCGTACAAGAAATAATTATTGATAGCAATGGGCATTGAATCGAACCTCTTTTTTGTACTTGGCGTGTTTTAACACAAAAATATGTTTACAAAAGCAATAACATCAACACCGAATTATAATAACCAATTTGCTTTTGTATTAATGAATAATCTTTAAAAAAGCCTAGACTAAGTTTTAAAAGGGAAATCCTTTTTTTTTATTACAAACATGCAGTTGTAAAAAAGTCAAAGAGTTATATTTTCCAATTTACCACAGCAATGTTTATAGCTGTGGGTGGAGGGAGGGGGAAGGGAAGATGAGAATGACACCACCAATTTTTCTTCACTGACCCCCCCCCCCCCGCCGCCCACGAGAGGGGGTGGTGAACCGGAGAAAATGTAAATGGGAATACCATTTTTAGTTTTGAATGATTGCACCGTAAATTAATTAGTTGACCTATGTTATGGCATAGCATGTGTGCGCGTGGGGGGGGGGGGAGAAGAATCCGGAGATGAAAACTGGACCACCAAATTTTTCAATGACGCAGGGAGGGGATGAACAGGATAAATTGAAAATGGGATAACCATTTTCTGTTTTCAGTTACTGCCTCCTCCAACAATTTTTCCCCTCTTCCCCCCACCAATTTTTCAATGGATGCCCCCGACATTAGTTGAGCTATGTTTATAGCTGTGTTGGGGCGGGGGGAAAGAAAATCCAAGAAAATGATAATGAACCCACCAGTTCTTCAGACACCCCTCCACCCCCTCCCCCCCCCGGGAGGGGGAGGAACTGGAGAAAATACAAGTATGACCACCAATGTCAGATTACACGGTGGGGAAGGAACCCCCCACCAATTTTTCAGTGACTCCCCCCACTTCTACTAGACCCTGAAAGAAAATTCTTGATCATCCATGCTCAAGATCCAAAAGTAATCCAACCCACCATCCTAAAAAACAAACGTATAAAAAGTACTTTTCCTCCAGACCAGTCAGTGATCATTTTGTGACATCCTCTCCTTCACTGGTTCTAAACTATGAATACCGTCAAGAGAATTCATGACCACCCCTTCCTCTAGCCGGGGGGGGGGGGGGAACCCACCACAAATCCACCAGTGATAAAACAAAAAGACCTGTTCTGAGTATGCTTTTTAGAAAGCAAAGCTTTAGGAGGCGTGTTCGGAGTTTTTTTTTTTTAATAATATCGACAATAATCGACATGTACTTTAAAATTCTATTTTTGGTTGATAGTTAGGCATATAGATTTATTGCGTTTAATAACTTCAAACCTTTTGACAATTTCAAAACTCTACAGTTTTTATCACATTTTACATTATCATAATAGTGTAATAGAATGTTTTATCTTTATCTTTTTTTACGTGGTTTATTTTTTATTTTTAGATTTTAGATTTTAAGTTAGATTTAGATTTAATTTTAGATTATTAGATTTTTCATCGCTCATGTACAATTTATTTGTAATACGACAATTCTTGTTCACAAGAATTTTGAATTTCCAAGTAATTAGTGGCGTCTGCTATTCGAATTCTGTTCTCATTTTAATCGTGACGCCGACAAAATCCTAATCGACAAAGCGTCACGCGCTGTTAGCGCCGGCAGCCAAGTGGCGTCAAATGATGACGTAGCACCTACGTATGGGTCACGTGACCCCAAAACTTCTATTTCGAGCAGCACGGAGCAGCAAAGACGCCGAGTCTGAAAACGCGTGTCGTCGGTGCAAATACACGAGGCGTCACAGCGCGTGCAGACAGAAAATTACGGCGACACGCGGCAAAAGCGCCCCGTGTAGATGCACCTTTAGGCATTCTTGCCAGCAGCAGCACAGTATTTGTTTAAAATTACAGGTTCGTTCAACATCGTCGGTGTGCGTGTCAGTTACGATAAGTCCGCCCAAAACCAAAACTGGTATAAGAGAAGCCGCCAAGTTTCAAAAAAGGGTCGGTCTTTCAAAGTAGTGATATCATTTAACCAGAGAAAGGCTGCCAAGGTTAATCCTGTTAGCCAAGTTAATCGCACCTACTAACAATTCGAAAGTTAAATGAAAATTAGAACATTGCTACTGGCGGTAGCAATCTTCAAATTTTCATTTAATGCCAAAAGTATTATTAGGTGCGATTAACTTGGCTAACAGGATTAACCTTGGCTGCTTTTCTCTGGTTGAATGATATCTGGTTGAAAGGCCGACCCTCTTTTGAAACTTGGCAGCTTCTCTTATACCAGTTTTAGTTTTGGGTGGATGTTGCAGCTTTAATAGGACTGAGAACGAACGAAGGATCAGGCGGTTTAATCGTTCCCTCTACCTTTTCTGTCTGGACGAATTTTATGTCTATAAATTTGCTCATTCATAATTTTTACATTTGCTGTGGCCCAATTAGCCGTTATGCCAGTGAAATTGACACGGTCAGAACTTGCTAAGGCTTGTAAATGTACAGAGAATTTTACGGAATAATCATCACTTTACCTGCTTTGTCCAGAGGTATTTTATGTCTATTGATGTTGTCATTCATAATGTCGACATTTGCCAATGCCCAATTTGCAGCTAGTTGGGTCAAAGTGGCACGGTTGTGGTTTATTGTTTGTGCTTGTTTCACAGGCTTAAGTTTGTTCAATCGCAATTTTGAGCGTACTGGCTACGAAACGCTGATGTTGGTTCGTTTCGCTCACTCACAAGGTTAACTTGAATAACGGCATGAAGCTGTAATTGTTCACTCAAAGAAATCACGTTAGCGTATCCAGATTGGTGACGACTGATGTTTATCAATGACGTTTTGCGTAAATAATGTGGTCGGCGGAAGTCATAATGTTTATTGTTGCCAACTGGAACAAGCTGACGTGCTCATACCACTGTATAGGATCCCGAGTGCAGAGCTCTAATAATAACGAGGGCGCGCAGCACCCGAGGTATTGTTGGGCTCAGCATGAGGGAACGGGTAAGATCCGATTTCTCAACCGCTTTCGCCTTCTCTGCACGACCGGTCATTGTTACCACGCGTTGACGTATTGTTGCATTTGAACTAGTGCTAACGATAGTTAATGCGGCGTACAAACGTTCTAGTGAAGATATGATGGTGGCAGCATCTGATGTTTTGCACGGTAACCAAACCACTGACAAAACAAGATAAATGCAGCGAATTTGACGATAAACAATTAAAGCCAACATTCATGGTGCCACATTGCATTTCCTACAACTGTGTTATGTTGTGGTGAATTTTAATTCTTGCATTACGAAAGTTTCGTAGTTTAGGTTGCAGCGCATTTCTGAATTTTAATAATTCTAGAATACGAAAGCTTCGTACTCTTTTTATTTTGGTTGTTGGATGTATTTGATCTGTGTTTAATCATCATTGATAAAATTACGAAAGGAGATTCGTGTTGTTGGTGTTTATGCTGTATTTGTGACAGATGTAAAACAAAAAAGGAAAGCAGTGCTGAGATATCCCAGCACCCAAACCGAAAACCATTGTTGCGATCCTACACTGTTCCATTGTTACAAGAGTGCGGAGAAGAAGAAAGCAGCTGAGAATTTGGGAGAAGAAACAGTTTCGTCTATGTCCGCCACCACAGTAAGCTGGTTTTTAAATCTCTATCAAATAATTGTAAGTATATTCGTTGGGCTTAGAAATGTAGCATCGCCAATTTTAAATGTTTCAGCCAACTGTTTCGACAATAATTACAACAATAATTAGGCACGTATGCCACTTGAGGTCCACGTGCTGCTAGCTGCAACCCCCATTTTAGAAAAAGGGACTTACACATATAACGCTTTACATGTCAGCCGAAATTTAGATCTGGCAACTTTCCCTAATGTGCTGTAGACGTGTCTTTCTACCCTGTGAGAATTAAGATGAACAGTAATTCTACATAAAATCAAATGTCCGTTTCACTAATGCTTCCAAATAAATTAATAACAAGCATACCCTTTTATCGTCGTGGGGCAGATAATTCAGTAGGAGTTCGTGTACCGTCCTCTTCAAGTTTTCATTTAACGTCCAAAGTATTATTCGGTGCGATAACTTGGCTAATAGGATTAACCTTGGCGGCCTTTCCCTGGTTGAATGATATCACTATTTTGAAAGGCCGACAGTTTTTTGAAAATTGGCGGTTTCTCTTATGCCAGTTTGGGTTTTGGGTGGATATCACAACTTTCAGAGGACTGTGAATGAAGAAAAGATCAGACAGTGTAATCGTCATCTGTGCTTCATTTGTCTGGAGAAATTTTATGTCTATAAATTTTTTCATTCATAATTTTCATCTTTGCCATTGCCCGATTAACCGTTACGTCAGCGAAATTGACATGTTTTGACGCTGATTTTCGTTCGCTTCGTTCACTCAATCAGCACATCCCTCCTCACTTGGCCCTACCTCGGTTAACTTTAATCATTCAATCACTTAGTTACCCTGGTGTTCACGAACACATAATTATAGCAGCTAAGCATTCATTAAAAACATAGGCAAAAAATTTGTAAAACAATCGGGATAAAATAATGATTAAGTAAACGCTGAAACTTCGTATTCGTTAATGTGAGAAACTGCATGTTAACGCATGGAATGTGGTCCATGGACCTCACTCCTCACTTCATGAAGTTCATAAATCATCTCCCAACTACTCTTCCTACAGAGGGCAGGCGTGAATCTTGCGCGATTGAAGTGGTTGACCCAGACAAAGAGGCAATGACGAAAACGGTTCTTAACTTACTTAGCTACGAGTAAATATAGATTGTCATTAATCTTAGTCATAGTCATTTTATGTAGTAGGGAAGGGACACTCACTCGCGTGTTGCAATTCATGTAGGTTTTGCAACGACAGGTGAAGGATTTATGTTGTCCTACATTTGTACATGTGGAAATAAAATAAAGCATTCACTGTTGATGGGAGGTGAAGAAACAGGCTCTCTCATTACTCAGGATGGCAACGTGATGGGTGGTGATCATGGCTGATTGGGGCAGTACTTGAAGTTGCCTGGGTGAGCCGATCTGATCGATGACTTAGAAGGGGATCCACACAATATCCCTGCCACTCTGTTCTATCAGGGTTAGATGTGAGACACCCATGCCCCTTCAGCAGCTGTGGAATCTAATCTGTCCTTTCAGAACATTATCACAAGTTTTCTCTTCCCTCCTCGGGTTTTCCCCTTTCCTCAGCAGCCTTCTTTCTTTTTGCAAAAAGGGCTACGAAGATTCAAAATTGAAACGGATCAGCTATATAAGCATTATTTTGCCTCAGATGACTTACAGCTTTAAGAAACTTATTTTTAAAAAGCTAAGCCACCGTACATTTCATTTGTAGATTCTGGAAAGATAATGCAGAATTTATACACCTAGTAAATCGTTTTCTAACAATAAACCAACGTGACAAAGTGCATTCAAAAATATACTGAGATGACAACACACAAACATTGTTGAATGTATGGTGAATAAATTTTGGTTAACGTAATCAAATGTTTGTTGTAGTAGCTCTGTTGCATTTGGTTTAGGGTGACCACCTGGGAATCTGGCTGTTGCAGACATAGGGCCTTAGGGCTTCGGGCAGATGACCAGGAGTGGTTAACGCTCGTTAAATCCTTTAAACCCTTTTAAGAAAAATTCAACAATAACCCATAATTACCACAACAACTTATTTTTCTTCAGAATAGTTTTGTTATTTAAATCAAATATTCCATTAACACAACAAAATATGATGGTTATATTAAATGAAATTGCATGTGATAGCTACGAATTTGAAATTGTGTTTTGGCATCCAAACATTTGTCGTGAACCTATGAGAGGTGTAACTTAAGCTTATTTGTCTATTTACAGCCACTTAAATTATTACATTATATCTTTACTAAACAATCAACTGTCGTTAATTATCCTAGAAATTATGAATATTTTTTTACCATTATATCCTCTTATGCATTTAGAAAGCTGAACAATGAAAGACCAAAACCATTCCAGAGTAATACGTTATTGCAAAATAGAAATCTGTAAAACGCTTCTGTGAGGAGCAATGTGAGTGTCAACTGTGAGAAAAGTGTAGTAATAATGTGAATTGATGCGTAATGGTAGTTGGGTTGTTTCATAATAGAAAGTACTCATTTCGCCAGTTAAAATCGAAACGTATACACCATTTATCTCTCCTTTGCTTTTGCTGGCCTAACACGATATAATTTCGACTATAAAATAAATTGGTTGTCACTAACTGATCCTATTTATTTCAGAACCTGTATTGGGTGGTTAGGGATTAGTAAAAGCTTTATGCTAATTAATGCATATGCAAATAGCAGGAAATTCAAGATCTAGCTGGAAACCAGCACCAACTCGTATTTAAAATAAAAACGAGAAACAACACTGACCCTTCATAGAGAAAAACGTAATTAAAAAATAAAACACATATAGGTTAAAGAAGGTAAGTAACAGAATGGACCATAAAATTAAACAAACACTATTAAAGTAAATGCGAGGCCATAACGCAAAGTAGGTTTACAGTTGAAAAATGGTCCAAAACAAAATTTTTGGTAAAATTAGAGAGATAAACAAAATTAAACGTTGTTAATCATCAACCAAATAATTGAAAATGTACATAATCACTTTTAAGAATTCCGTTAAATTTTAGTTCAATTACTGGGAATTTGTTTCCAGTTTGGTTTAGCATAGGGTGAACGAAGGGAGAAGGTGTTTTCCTATAAGAAAACGGCCCACGCTGCGAAGATTCAGAATAATATGAAGAATGCAAAGAGAATCCTGGTCTAACGATTCGAAAATGGCTTTGTAAACAACACTGGACTTTTGTTACTTGTTATGATGTGAGATGGAGCTTCCTTGCCGTATATTAATACGGTAAACAAAACTGCTATTGATGCCCAATACGAGTAAAACATCTGCTATAAAATAACACAGACTGTACGAAAGACTTATTTACAATGGAAAAACACAAAATTTAAAAGTTTAAAACAAAATGTTTTCTTAATCCAGCAGTTATCATCAATGAAATGCACACCCAAATGCATATTTTAAATTAAAAAACTTAACCTCTTGACGACCAGGCTCCACCAGCCTTACTCCTTGCAGCTACCAGCATGTCTTTAGCTTACCTGCATTGCACTAGATAACTTCCCTGCTTTCGCCTTTTTAGATTTTAAGAGTTTGCGAATTAGTTTCAAATTAATGATAAAATATATTTTCCTTAAAATATTAGCAAATTATTAGAATTATAGGCAAACAGTAAGCATCCTTACAGTAATGTGCTTATAAGGGTCCAGGAATAGCCAGAAATATACAGAACTAATTATTATTGGACTCCATAACAATATTGTGGTTTAATAGTATGAATTATGATTACAAATAAATAAAATTAGTCCAATAATAACAAATATGTGCAGCACAAATAAATAATAAATTTTCTTTATTATACATTATTCACTGCAGCCTTTTATTTACGTTCTAAAAACGACTTTATATCGATAGGTTAAAAAAGTGAAAAATGAAGTATGCAAACAAACCATTTTGTTGCCCATACTGTAAATTTTGGGCAAAATGAAAATTTTTTTATACGCAAGGGAAATATATTTTTTACTAAATAAATTCGCAAGCTAAACAGTTTTCCAGAGGTTTGGTGTATTGAAAATAAAATATACCCAGTCCCTTTTTTTTATTATAACTTGTGCATTCAAAAAGTTTTTCTCCCTAAAAAATAATATTTTGATACTTAATTTGCTGGGGAGGGAAGGAATGCATGTAAATACGTTGATATAAAAAGTGGACATAGCACAAATGATATATTATTTTTAAAACTGTCGTAAGGGTTTTTTTTATATGCAGCGCAAACACATTATGAGTGTAAATGTATGTTGACGTCGCTGCACGCGAATGTCAACGCCTCACAACAAACATTTTTTACTTTCAGTAGTTTGTTAAAAAAATAAACAATTTAAATAGATAACACGGTCTTTACCTTTCGTACAGTATGCTAAAAATTGTGTTGGTTTTGACCGACGGCAAGCTGGAGTTATTTGGCGTATTTAGCAGAAACAAGCCGGTAGGAGCAGCTCAGTAATCAGAAGGTTGGAGCGATCCTCTCGTCATGAATTTGAAAGGTCTGCTGGGCGGAAAATGATCGTACTGCAAAGTAAATACGAAAAGGTTTTTTTAAATTACACGGTGTAGACCTCTGCCGGACTTTCGATGATGTTGAAATTGAATGCTGTGGCACTGTTTTTATCGCTTTAGAGCACATTTCTCACAATAACATATAAAAAATATTGAAAAAACTGCAACTACATGGCTCACTCACAGCTATCGTATCCGGTGTAGTTTAGCGACGCCATTGTTTAACCTAAGCGTGCGTACTTTTATAGTACAGTACCCACGTCGTATGTATTGTCAAATTCAATTGGATAATTGTTTGTGACGTCATTAAGTTTCAGGCCAATAACACGATGGGACTTGTTGCATACTGCACAAGTTAATGGGTTCATGTTGAGGTGACCCATGACCAGAGGAAATCCCCCCGAATGATTGACAGCTAGGAGACCTCTTTTGTGAATGACTGGCAGCCAGGTAAATGGCCCTGACTGGCTCTTTTATAGATTTAGCTTACAGTACCAGAATGCACTCTGATCCCAGAGTGCATCATACATACTTAACATGCAAAGGTGGCCACCTAGTGGCAAGTAAGCAAGGATACAACATTAGTGGCTAAGGCCACTTGAGATAACTCAATAAATGTGCTATCAAATACACCACATTCGCCCCCACTAAATAATGTGAGGGACGACTACCATACATATAAGTCAAATGGTACTAATCAGATTTTAAGTTTACCTATTTACCATTTCGTTTTATGTTATTATGCCAAATCATTCAGTTTTCTTAACAAGCCAAACCATTTTTTAGACGTCCATTACAGAACATTAATCCCAACCTTATTATGGGCACAATATGAATACTCTGTGTAAAAACATTAATAGTATGGTTTCGCTTTCACACTACTTCTCCCCCGAAAAAAAAAATGTTTCGGTAGTGTGCCAACAATACTGAAAACATGTACGCATAATTTATAACAAGAACAAGAAATCCATGCAATAAATAAAATCAACCAAGCAAAAATGAACGAAAATAATAATGCTGCCAATTATTGCAAAACAGATCTAAGTCCGTCGGATGTTAGTTCGGACTATAACGCTGTGGCTTTCGGATCGCTCGAAGCAACTTACGAAATACAGGCTGTTCAGCCTCACGGACAGTTTGTTCTGCTAAAATGCCCCCAATTCCCGGATAGTCTGAGAATTCGGCGAAATCTCGCTTGTAAGCTTCGACATAGCACCGCAGACCTCGTTATTCGCGCGGGGCACTTTATTATCAATCGGCGAAAGAACTGGCATCGCGTCATTTGAAATTTCCGAACACTCGTTCGATGATGGTTTCAGTTTCGTATTCGCAGCGAGGTTTGCTATTCCGCTCTGGTTGGTGCTTCCATCTCGTGGTGAATACGCAAAATTATCACGCCACTCAAACGCCTCCATGTTTAATTGGTGGCGAGCACTGATTGGTTGTTCAATTCGACGCGAAGGTGGGTCCACCTTCTACTGATCGCTGATTAGTTGGATGGGCGGAAACGCGTCAAGTTCCCTTCCAGTTTTCCGGTCACGTGAAAGAATTCGTGTTTTTAGCTGATTAGTATGCCGTTTCCACAATTTTTCACGCACACGAACCAAATAGCGCAAATTACCGAGCCTTTCGACGACAATTGCTTCTGCCCACTTCGTTTTAGCGCCAATTCGATAGTCCCTCGCATATACGGGTGAGTCAACAGTGAACTCAGTGTTCGGTAGCTTTGCAGTAGACTTTAATTGCATACGCTGATATTGTTCGTACTTTTCTTGTGTGTTTGCATTAGGTATAAGTAATGACAAACGGCATCTTGTGTTACGCCCTAGGAATAACTTAGCAGGAGTGATTGACGTTACGCTGTTGGGAATGTTGCGCGCTTGTACCAAAAAATTATTTAATGCATCGGCAACACTTAAACCTTCTTGTAGGCTAGCCTTCATTGATATTTTAGTGGCTTTTACTAGCGCCTCGGGAAAGTAAGGTACACCTAGTATGTGTCTAATGCCACACTCTTGCATAAATTTCTTAAATTCAGAACTACAGAACTGCGGTCCGTTGTCTGATACGACGGTTTTTACCAGCCCATAAGTAGTAAATAATAATTCTTTCAACTTCTTAATGACACTCACGCTAGTTGTGGAGTTCATTTCAAAAACAAACGGGAATTTCGAGTGTGCATCAAGCACAACACAACATTTTGTTACCAAAACAAGGCCCAAAAAAATCAATATGGATTCTAGCGCATACAGCAACAGGTCGTTCCCATACATGCTTTTTCTTTGCTGTCACTCCATCCTTAGTTAATTGACAGGCACTACAGCATTTGATATATTTTTCTAAATCATTATCAATACCTGGCCACCATACTCTAGAACGAGCCAATGCTTTTATTCTAACAATTCCGCAATGACCCAGATGGAGTTCGGCCATTACGTGTGGTCTTATCAATTCAGGTATGATTAAACGATGTCCCCAAAATAATGCTTTACCCTCTAGAGACAGCTTTAGATGGCGCACAAAAAAGGGTTTTAATTCTTCATCATCCACCCTGTTAGGCCAGCCTTCAAGCGTATAACGATAGACTTTTGCAAGAACTCTATCAGTAACGGTAAACTTCTCTAACTGGTCAGACAGAATGGGTAATGAGTCAATAACATTCATGTTCATTACTGCAAAACCTGTAACTTTTTCAGGCGTCGGTTCACAGGGCAACGGCATCCTAGACAAAAAATCAGCAGTTAAATTATCCTTGCCTGGGATATATTGCAAATCAAAATGATAGCCATTGAGATATAGTGCCCATCGCTGAATGCGAGCGGCATCCATAGCTGGAATTGCTACCTTCTTTCCAAATACCCAAAGCATGGCTTTCTGGTCCGTTTGCAATGTGAATCTACGCCCGTAGAGAAACTGATGGAAACGCTTCACCCCAAAAACGATAGAAAGGGCCTCACGATCAAACTGGGCGTAATTAGGCTCAGCTTTTGAAAGTGCTCGTGAGACAAATCCTATCGGTCTATCAGTACCATCCGGCATGACATGCATCAAAGAGGCCCCAATTCCCACGGGACCTGCGTCTGCAACTAGCTGAGTGGAAGTTTGGGGTCGTAATGGGTAAGGACTTGACTTTCCAAAAATACCTTTTTTGCGTTAGCCACGGCAGCTGAACACTGAGAGGTCCAGTTCTATGGTTCTTTAGGTGAAAGTAGTTTATTTAAGGGAGCCAGCAGAGTTGCCATATGAGGCACAAACCTACTATACTGGTTCATAAACCCTAAATAACTCTTTAATTCTTGAGCATTTTGTGGTTCCTGGGCCAACCTCACTGCATCCAGCGTTTCAGGAAGGTTCGTCATTCCATCTTTGCTAATTTCAAATCCTAGATACTTAATCTTATCTTGATTAAACTGGCACTTGGTTTTCTTAACCCGAATGCCATTTTCCTGTAAGAGTGCATCATACATACTTAACATGCAAAGGTAGCCACCTAGTGGCAAGTAAGCAAGGATACAACATTAGTGGCTAAGGCCACTTGAGATAACTCAATAAATGTGCTATCAAATACACCACAGGACTGGCCGAAAAAAACAAGCGATTGGCACGATACCAAGCAAAAGAACACTCATTGTTGTAAAATAGGACACACGTACGTCCTGGTTGTGCGCCATTAACAATGTAAGACGTAAATGAGTACAAGCTCGTCGTCAAGAGGTTAAAGGTCAAACGGCAGTGCATTTGAAGTATGGTGATGCACTCATTTAGCGAGAAACGCGAGCGATTTCCACACACAGTAAACATTTTAAATGTAAAAGGATTTCTTTGTACTGCATAATTATGACATGATGATATTTAAAGAAATGCGGCAAACAAATTGTGAGCAATAACTACAATAATTAGCCCATACTCCACGAAGTATGACCAAGTTGTCGACGCGCCATTAAGCCTCAATCCCCCCCCCCCCATACTCCACGAATTTTTGATCCTGTATAAAGTAAATAAACTGTATAAATTATGAATCGACACAACATTGTGAGCGAGGCGAACGATGTTGCTAGTCTATATCATAAAAAATGTACAATTTGTTTGTTTACACTAATAGGCCTATTTCTCTGGAAGAAAGGGCTAACGAAAGGGAAAGCAGCACAGGATAAAAGATAATGAAGTTCTGCTCCTTATAGATCTACTTTTACAACTGTAACTTTATTTTTTCCTTATCAAGCACACAAATTATGGCCGTTAAAACTATTCAGGCCATCAAAAAAGGAGGGAAGTTAATCAAAAGTAAAAAAATTAACACGAAAAATGAAAACAAGCTTTGTTTTATATTTGGTATCAGCAACACGCCATAAATATAAGTGTTGTTTTTTTTTCCAACTCGTTGGAAATACGTAAAAAGGAAGACCTGTACGTTTTCAAAAGTTGTAAAGTATTCGTGTTTCTGAAGCACAAAGGTACACTAGTTGAATGAACAAAGTCAGCAATTTCCGAACAAAGAATTACGGAAATATGGAACAACATAGAAATACGGACAAGCTTTCATGTGGTCCTAAAATAAGCCCCACCATGAACTTCCATCTTAAACGTCAAACTTTGAAATTCTATAGTTTCACGCAGAATTGACATAGTTCAACAAAATTTAGAGTTGTGTCGTAACTATTTCACTGCATTACATTTTTTAATGACAACATTCGAGCCGTTTGTGGGTCACAGTGTGGCCGTTTCTTGTACTTGTTGTTGTTGTTGGGAGTTTTTGCCCTCATCTGGAGATCGAACCACAGAATCGATTTTAAAGTTCTATAGCTTAAAAAGTAGGTATAGAAAAGGCCTAGAGCCTTTCGTGTGCTATTTTAATGTAACTACAATATTTGTGGGACAGAAAGCCAAATGGTATCGATATTTTGCTCTCACCTACAGATCAAATTCTTGCAGATTGACCTAAAGGCATGAGATTTTGCATACGAGTCATTCTTACAAGCACAAATTGAACCAGTCATGGACCTCCAAATGAAATACCCCCAAGGACCCCAATTACGTCTCCGCATGTACCTCCTGAGGATTGAATAACAAATTCTGGCAAATAGAGCTAAAAGCATGAAATTTGGTACGCAAGCCGGTCTTAGCATTATAAATCAAACCAGCCATTGAACCACCATGAAATACCCGAAAGGGCCGTCCAGCACCCCCTGTCCCCCTCCCTGATGCTTGACCAACAAATTAAGTCATTTTGGCACACAAGTCATTTTTAACAGTACACACCAAACCACCCAAGAACTATCCCCAGGCTCCCCAAAGGCTCTCCCTCCCTCTCTCTGAGGGTTGACCAATAAATTATTGCAGATTGAGATAAATTTATCCACAAGTAATTCATAGTAGTATAAATCAAACTAGCTATGGAACCCCCTCGAGTACTCTCCAAGACACCCTAACACCCCCTCCTCCTACTGTGCCTCCTCTCTGAGTCCCTGACCAACAAATTCTTACACATTAGTGCTAAAAGAATGAAACTTGGTACACAAGTCATTGTTAGCATTAAAAATTAAACTATCTATGGAACTCCCGTGAAATACCCCAAGGCCCCTCAGCACTCCCCCTCTTATTCCCGCTCAATGAGGCTGATACCCAAAAAGTTCTTGTAGATCGTACTAAAAGCATGCTTTAATGTACACAAGTCATGCCTAGCAGTAGAAATAGAACCAGTCCTGGATCACCATGAAATACTACTACATCTTTCTCTCCCCCCCCCCCCAGCATCCCCCCAGGCAACCCACGAAGCATCAATGAGAAACAAATTCTTGCTGAAAGTACTAAAACATGCATTGTAGCAGTAGAAATTGAAATACATATGGAACCCCAAAAGAAACACCCAAGCCCCCCCCCTCCCCAAGTGTTCCCAACCCTATAAATTCTTGATAATACGGATGCAAACCTTAAAAACTTAAAGCTCGAAAGGAACAGATATTAGAAAAAGCCATGTAAGCCATCAGTGTTACATTATAATGTGTAAAAGAAGCTCCAGCTTATTTTTTTGGGCACTGAAGATTCTTTTACACGTAGGCTTATTAGTGTGGCTCTGATGACTTACATGTCTTTTTCTAATATCTGTTCCATTAGAACTTTAATTTTTTTAAAGGCTTAAATCCATATTTTATACGCATATGCGTATTTTAATACTAATAAATACATAAATTAACAAAATGATAGACGCAAAAGCACATAGGCTGAAAACGACTCAATACTCAAAAGGACGCTAATATTCAACCTTAAAAAGGAGAGGGGGGTAGCGTTTAGGATGTACAAAAGGGCCAGCACAACGAAGTGGATGGTGGTACGTATTCTCAGAGCCAGGGGTCTCTTCTCAATTAAGATACGTAATAATAAGCCGTGTCAATCTGGCTTAGCGGTAGGACCAGAAACAGTATTAATGGTTGGCCCTTCTGTATTCCTTCCACTTATTGTGGTAAATGTGATATTATTATTATACTTGATATTTTATTAGTGGTACTCAGTACTTCACTTAACAAGACAAAAATATAACACAAGCTGCCGAAAGCAAAACTTACCTAGCTATGAAACAACACAGCCCCCTGATATTGCATTGCGAAAACAAAACAATTCTGCCCTATTTACGCTACAGGCGCTAAGCACGGCAGCACAGAGAACAATACCGCAAACATCGTTTCCAATTTTAGATTTTAGGATGTGCTCTGCTGAAATATTCTTGACTTCGGTGACAACTCTGTCTTCCGTGTAACCTCAATTACAGATGTAGGATGTCTATAATTTATACGGCCAAATTGAAAAATGAAAATCAATTCTGTTGTAATTCCTGTTTTCCTTGCAGTTGCAATTTAAAATGTCAGAAACGAAAATGACATGTGCTGAAACTATTATAGAAAATTGTATGATCTCGTGACGCATAAACTGTCACGACAAATGTAAACATAATTTTAGCCTTTTGTTCACATGCTGTGGGGGTAATAAAACAGTAATATCATGTATAGATCCAGTTGTAAAATTTTGCATTATTATGAAACTAAGATATTTCATAACAAATTGGTCATAACGAATTATTTCAAAACTAGAGGAAACCCGTGCTATGTATGGTTGGTTTTGGAAGCACCATTTACAACACTGGTACGGCTTGGTCGCTCATGTGTATGTCCATATTCCAACGATTTAGGTTTTGCAAGTTTCGAGTACGAGTTTTTCGATTTTTTCAAGAGTTTTGAGCACACTGGTTAACAAACGCTGAATTTTGTTTCTTTGCTCACTCAATCAGCGTATTCTGTGACTCAAATCAGAGGTTGCAAGGTTTTAAATATTTCCACGCTCAGGCAGGATTACATGAAAAAAATTTTATGTGGCTAATAATGTTTCTTCCATGCTTAATTCCATTCTACATACGGGTGATGCTGGTTTACTATTTTAAAAATTGGAGTTTTCAGTTTTATGTTTTGTGTGAATCTGCATCGTAAAATTAAATTTCTTTGATAACCTTTGCATCTGGCTTTGTCATTGTTCAGTTTTACTTTTTTGAAGGAGTAAGTGCATGTCCAAGTTTCTTCAATGAGATATTTGCGCACACTTACTAAAAATGCTGTTTTTTGTGACCTTATCAGCACATCCTGCTGCAGGAAACAATTTTTCGCTGGCTAGTAAGTGTCCCAAGATACACTCTTTATTTCCGTCATCTACACCACCAACCGTGTACGAAAGTTTGGGTGTTCATCTGAATTCACGGTAATAGTGGCAATGATGATGTCACAAAAATGGCCGTGTGTCGTCACCCATATATAGCCTACGCCTAACTGACTGTAGTTTCGTTTCTATTGGATCAAATTGAAGTTTGGTCCACAATGTAATTCCTTCTAAATTTCGCAAGGCCTTTACCGAAATTACATTTAAAAAAAGGTTTACCGCCTGTTTTTTCGGTATTTACATAACAGTTGCTGTTATAGGCTACTGTGTCCATGGAATAGGAAATAGTGTGTTGTGTAACATTTACATCATTATAAAAAAACTTTAAAAAAGTGATACAACTGAACTGTCACCTACAATTATCTGCTAAAATTTAATTTGCTCTTCAAGTACTGTAAGAAAACCTGCAAAATATAAAATGATAGTTTAAGCAAATGACACATACATAAGTTAAACGACGTAAATAGTTTCCCTTAAAGACTGGCCTTGTGAGAATACAACATACATTAATCTGAGAAAGGAAGAAAATACAACTGCCCCAACTGTAATTAGAAAAAAGAGTTGAAAAACTAACTGTAC
>JAHWFP010223480.1:113551-149878 GCA_023313725.1 Lithobius niger | reverse complement strand
TATTTACAGCGAGTATCTCAAGTATCTAACTGTACAAAAGTTGGGGATTAACTAATGTTTTCAATATTATTATTCCCTTTAAGAGGTTTTCTTATTTATTTGTATGAGCTTTATTCTCGTTTATAGTTTATTGTTGATTTTTTTTCGGCATATGGAGGAAGAGTCCTTTTAGCACTAAAGCCAAGTTCTAGCTATTGCAGTTTTTTTTTTGTAAATGGAGAAGACTGCACTTTAGAAAAACTTTCGGTTCGGGAAGGGTGTGATGCAAGAATTGGGGTTCTGGCTCAAATTTCGTTATGTTTATTTTGCAGGAGATTTATCTCCGAAATTTTATCGAGTGTTGCATTTTAATACTCGATTTAGTCAGCCATCTTTGAGGTTTTGAGTTCAAATGGAAAGGTTTGGATTTGTTACTTCCTGTCCCTTTTAGTTTCGTAGTGAAAGAATAGAGCCCCACTTGATTCTTTGCTGTCGATTTTAATTGTTGTCAAATATATTTTATATTATGGGGTTTGTTGTGTTTGTAAAATTCGTGGAAGACTGAAATGGTTTGAATGAGACTCGTTCATCACTGACAGCCATTTAATGCATCAGGGCTCGCAAAACAAACGTAATACGTTATAGCTGCGTGTGTCAACTGTATACACGACGACATTTGTATATGTTCTGACGAGGTAATGAAATTACAACTGTAAAAATATACGTTGCTACTGGAGCCAATAGGCTAATTTTAATTTTTATTTAAAAAAAATTACTTGTTGTTGACTTTAAAAAAATAGACTTTTCGAATGAAAACCCTTAGGAGGTTCTTAGCATATGTAACACTAGGCTTTTACGTTGTTTTCAACTCATGTTGCAAAACTCATTACTACTGCCACTCGTGTATCTTCATGAAAATTTCCAGCCACACAAATGTACAACTATTTGAGTTGTTCATTTGTGGTTAGATTTGTCCCTCAGATAAACTAAGCATAAACAATCCAATAATTTCAGGGAACAGTTTATATAATTCTTGTTCCGTGAAATTGCAGCTCAAGTTTTAGTTCGTTTTTCTTATGGAAAATTCATTGTTTACCAGCGCTCATCCAGAGTTGTACATTTTTTAATTTTGTAAAATTTATGGAGATACGAACTTGGGAAGAGTTTTTTTTCCTTGTAAAGCGAGGTTGTTTCTGTGGTTATTTCTGTTTTTTCCTCAGATCGTTCAAAATATACTGTTGGTGTTCTATACTCAAAACGTGTGTTTGGGTGGGGATGAGGGGAGGGGCGCATTTATTTAGAAAACGTAATTGGGAAACGAACGTTTATTCAGTACTACGAGATTAAACAGGTGGTAGTCTGGCTCTTATCACTTTTCGGTAGGTCTGAAAAGAGCTTGTTGTTATTTTGACTCTGAAAATAACCTTTTTTCGTGGCTTTTAAAAAAGCATTTGGTTGTATCAACAGTCAAGTTCAGGGAAATTCTTCCAAAAAGGCTGGAAAGGAACTGTTGGGAATACATCTTGCTGATATTGTCGAGCAAAGTTGAGGAGTATTTCCCCGCCTAAATAGCTTTTCCTTGATAGTTTTTCCTTGATAGTTTTTCCTTGATAGTTTTTCCTTGATAGTTTTTCCTTGATAGTTTTTCCTTAACGATGACTGTTGATAGTTGAAAGTTTTTCCTTGACGAAGTTTATTATGTGGTGGAGTGGCCACCACTTTTTTCACTGCTCTGTCGGTGAGCCTTGCTGCTACTAAAGTGCAATCGATAATTTGCATTGCATCATGGGAGGACTCAAGAATATACGCGACCATTATAATTGACGTTTTTCTTTGAGTTGCAGTTTAAAATGTCAAAAACGAAAATTACATGTGCTGAAGCTATAGGCTACATTTCGTGACGCAGAACGCTGTTGTGATGACAAAATGTTGGCATTATTTTAACCCATTGTAAACACAGTGTGGCAGTAATAAAAGAGTAACATCCTGTATAGCTGCAGGTGTAAAACTCAGCATTAATAGCAAACTAAGATATTTCTTAACAAATGAGACGTATCAAATTATTTCAAAACTAGAGGAAGCCAGTGATACGTATATCGGGTGTTAGATATACCATTTGCAACACTGGTACAGCTTGGTCGTTCCTGTGTAAGTCTACGTTTCAACGAATTAAGTTTCATCATCAAAGTTTTGAGGACACTGGTTAACAAATGCTGATTTTTATTTCTTTGCTCACTCAATCACCACATCCTGTGACTCAAATGCAACGTTTCAAAAATGTGTGCGATCAAGCAGCGTTGCATGGAACAATTTTCCTCTGGATAATAATGTTACTTCCTGACTGAAGTCCGTTATACGTACGAATGTGTTACGAGTGCCATTTTAAAAATTGATGTGATCAGTTCTATCTTTTGTGTGTCGTTCCATCGTCAAATTAAGTTTCCTTGATAACATTTTCGTCTGGCTTTGTCATTGTTTTTGTCTGGTACGGTTTGGTGGCTCATGTGTATGTCTAAGTTTTTTCAATCAAATATTTGCAGACACTGACTAACAGATACTGATTTACGTTCTCTTTCTCACTTTATCAGCACATCCTGCTTGACGAAACAACTTTGCCCGTCTACATTCTTTATTTCCATCATCTACACCACCAGGCGTGTCCGAAAGTCACGGTGTTCATATGGATTCACGGTATTAGTGGAAGTAATGACATCACAAAACTGGTGGTGTACCGTCGCTCTAAGCTCTGCACCTAACTGACCATACTTTTGTTTTTATTGGGCCAAGGTGGCGTTTCTTTATACCAATTAAACGAAATTTATCTGGCTAGAAGTTTGTATCTAATTCATTCTAAATTGCACCAGTTTAGATCTTTTGCAGAATTAACATTTAAAAAAAGTTTTACTGCTTGTTTTTTGCCAGTATTTCTGTAACAGTTGCTGTTAAATGCTACTGCTTCACTGCAATAGGATATGGTGTGTTGTGTATCATTTACATCATCATAAATAAACTTCAAACAAAACAGATACAACAGAACTATCACCTGCAGTTATGCTCTTGTCCCATCCCTCTTCGAGAATATCATCATTGAACGTTAGGACTTTTGTATGTCTCGTAGGACATGTACAATACGCTTTGGAAACATACTGGAAACACTAGCTAAGCCAGGGGACTCTTTGACATTCAAATTGGCCGAAATAAGTGTTATTGACTAATACAGGCTTAGAATCATGGTCGAGCTCCTTCTGCAAGAATGTGTTTGTTAGTTTGATAAGAGAAAATTTCTTATACCAGCCATAGTGCTAAACAACTGGTTCACTCTAGGTACGGGAAGTACTCAATTTCCACTTCCGTGTTAACTGTGATACTGTAGCCCCCTTCAATTCGTACTTCACCATTGGGCTCAGAAACTAGAATATATGTTTAGCCCAGGCACTACAGCCAACAGGCTTTAAAATTCCCTCCCACACTAGGTAACTGATTTCAAGTTCAATCTTGCTTTTCATAGCAACACATACAGGGCGAAGTTTTCAAAACTCAGCCCCGGTGCCTGGTTTAATCTCAACACCAGCCTTATAATCCTTGAAGGTCCCAAAACCCAGGTTGAAAAGGTCTAGAATTCTTCAGTATCCGTAACAAAGTTTGCTGCAGTGACACTTTCCCCCTCTTTTACTTCTATGCACTCTAAAGAACTGTTGCAGGAACACATTAAACTTTGGAATCCTAACGTTTACAAAAAGAGCAGGTGGTTACCAGGTGCAACAAATGGTGCTAAAGGTTTCAATTTAACTATTATAATTAACATTAAGTCTAACAGTATCCAATGGTTTCACAGTTTCACCTACCTATGACTTAAGGGTGATGGGGGTAGACTTTAACTTAAGGTTGGAAAAGTAAGCCTTACACCACCCAATGGGTATGACTGTACTATCACAACCTGAATTAAATTATAAAACAGTTTGTGACCATTCAGGGTGCAGTACTGAAAGATAGTAACTGTGGATGCAGTAGAAGACCAAGACCAGGAATCTTTACAAAAATTAAATCCTTTTAAAGTGATGTGAAAATTAATGAAAAGGCAACACAATAGGACCTAAAACATTAAAAGTTACCCACAGGCACGTTTTCTTTGTTTTACTTCAAGGGACCAGTAAAGCAACTTTTTACAAAATTTTTAAAATTGTAATTTGTGCACCTGCACTTTACTATACACTCGTATTATCAAAATCGCTAATGATACAATTTTTATTCTGTCTTAGTAAAGCAATGTCGACTTAGTCGATTAAAAATTGATTCTGCGTTCAGTTGAGCTGCTAGATTGTTTTTTTTAATAGTGCTCAAATATCGACCCTCTTGGAGTGTGTGGAACATGAGAGAATCAATGCAAATTCAACAATGAAACAGCATTGTTGCGGGGCTCATTATTAGAAAATCAAACTGTCTAGAAGCTTAGCTAGAAGGAACAGTGAGTTTAATATCAATTCAAAAATCATTTAAAAAAAGAGACGCTTAATAAATGAAACTAGCTATACAGTCTGCTTCGCTCAGGATGCTGGCGTCGACCCATGTTTCATATAATGTCTTCGATCCCGGGAAAATCGCAAAGTTGATACACTGATTATTTCAATGCATGCAGTTCGTTCATCACATTCCTCAGCATGCCTACATTTCATCTACAGCATTACAATCATAATGATTTTTTTTTTTTTGCGGGTTACTACCCCTACTCTTCCAGACATAAGACCTGTATGTCTTGAAAATTATTGCTATTAGCTAAGCGGCTAAGAGCATAATATCTTTACTGTGGCTAATGGCACATTATTGGATATGGTATCCACAGATATGACTTTCAATTTGCTCTCACTACGTCATCAAAGATGGCCACTATAGAGTAACTATGGAGTTTGATGTCAACAGCTGTATCTCGGTAACCTGCAAACCAATTTCGATTTTCTACGGCTTGTTGAAAAGATAATTTTGGAAGCCACAAATAAGATCCTATGACACATTAACAGAGTTTCGACAGATTCTGGGGTACAGCTCATATAAGTGATTTTCAATAGGTATTATCACATTTGAATTAAAATAACAGCCACTTAATAAAAAAAACATTAAGTCCTATCGTACGAATTGTTCCAAATTTTGTTCCCTTTACAACAATTCTTAACAATGTTAAAAAGATGGTACCATTGCCGAATTATTACAAGATGAAATATTACTGCACATCATTCAATATAGTATGTGGCTAGAGAGTTGAATTGTTTACTGTCTGTGAAAGCATGAAATTAGGTATGGATGCACATGAAGGGTAACTGGAAAAAAGTTAACTCCTTAACCTCTCAACAAATCAAAAGCATAATGTGAAACAAAAACGTTCAGCACACAATTCTTGACAAGAAAGTTGCTATACATTTTTACATAAAATCAACCCTTGAACCCCAAAATAGCATTTAAAGTATATCACCCTTAATTTGCATCAATTCTTTTTTTCAATTGGTTGTTATAGTGATTTTCGTGTTCAAAATGTCCTTGTGTGCCTTTTTATACCACGAAATGGGCATGCTTAGGATTTTCTGAAAGGTGGGGATCTTTTTTTCTACCAATCTTAACCGAAATTGTGTAACTTAAATAGAGACCTTCCTACTCCTTTTTAAAGGTGAAGAAAGAACGGCATAGCTGCAAAAGCGTATGTTATTTTCGAATTCAAAGTGCTCTTACGAGCCTTCTAATAGCCCAAAATGGAGGTGGCTAGTTTCAATTTCAAAGTGCCATTGTAATACTCATATTTGTATATGTATTTAGGCTGAGAAACTTCGGTTAGGATTAATGAAAAGAATGTATCTCCACCTTTCATAAAATCCTACGCATGTCTATTTCAGGCTATTACAGGGTTCGCAAGAGCATTTCGAATTCGAATATCACTATACGCTTTTGCTATTACGCCAGTACCTTTTCATCTTAAATGGGAGTAGTACAGTCCCTATCTAAGTTAAACAATTTCGGTTAGGATTGATGGAAAGAATAGATCCCACCTTTCAGAAGATTCTAAGCATGTCTATTTAAGACTATTACAGGTCTTGCAAAAGCATTTCTAATTAGAAAATATCCATACGATTTCGCCGCTACGCCATTACCTCTTCACCTTTAAATGGGTGTAGGACAGCCCCTGTCTAAACAATTTCGGTAAGGATTGATGGCAAGAATAGATCTCCACCTTACATATATTCCTAAGCATGCTAAGCATGCCCAATTCGGGATAGTCGTTAGGTTCTGGTATGGGTTTTGACTATACGCGACAACCTGATATGACATTCTGATCGACAAACAGTTGAGTTTCAAAATATTCTTGTTCATTCTTTTGTTGTATTATTTTAAAAGTGCATGCGCAGTTTTCCAGTTAGGCATCTGACGTTTCGATGTCAACGTGATGTTTTGCATAAAATATAGATATGTTCAAGGAAAAGAAAATCTACAACATAAGGTTCATAGAGTTACATTTCTAGTTTTTTTTTCCATTTTACCCAATATCACATTCCAGACGCCATACCGCTTAACCTGTGCGAGTTGTGTTATTGTGCCATGGGATATTTTTGGTTAGTTATACTTTTACCTTTCCACTGAGCTATAAAAAATTTAAAATCGGTAAATTGGTTACAGAGATACACATTTTCAGAGTTAAATGATTTGGCATCTATCTTTGATGACTTCATGATGCTAAACCGGAAGTGCAGTCTGCGGGCACCATATCAAAAAATGTTGTTCTTGATCTATAAAATAAGATCTAAAAATTTCATGCCATTTTCCGGAAGTGCACGGTTGTTGCCCTTGGCCGCTCTACTATATGAAAGATTGTGAGAGAAAAGCTAAATGCATTGATAAGGTTTTATTTACGTGGAAATCTCTCTCTTTGCTCACTCGATCAACCCACCTCCGTACTTCAGAACCACGAAAGTATGACAACCTTTTACAGTCTACGTGTCTGCCTTTGCCGTGTATCAAGTCAGTTAAAGCAAAACAAATTTGAAATAAAACAAGTTGTTGGTAACAAACTACAGTATACGCCAACAATCACCAGCATTCAATTACAGATGCCAAAAGAAACTAATTTCTCTAAATACAATTTTATTTATTTCTAGGCTATGCTATTTTAATTTTCACATGTAAGGTGTACTGGAGACTGGGGCACTGGTCCGTAATATGTTGGAAACTGAAGTACTTTTTTATATTTCTTTGTTCATGTTTTTTCGTCATTTCGGGCTTCATTGCTCTGTTCTATAATACAAAGACTTCACAACTCCAAAATCGGTAACTAATAAAAAAAAGGATCAAATTCTTAAAATCGGTGAAACAAGAAAAATAAGGTTATGAGCTGTGAGAAAATTTTAGATTATGACGAGTCTATGGACAAGACATTATTCAAAGTTTGCGTTAAGCCACTCTAAAAAATAACTGTTCCTTGTTTTACCATTTACTTTAATGAAAAAGAATAAAAATCAAACTAACATCACTGTCTGTACTGGAATCGATCCATGCTTCATATAATTTCTTTGATCCCCACAGCATCACAATCAGCATGTACTGATTATTTCGGCCAAACTAACTCCAAGATTGTTGACTCGGTTCATTTCACCACATTCCTTAGTTCACCTGTATTTCATATTTCTCATTCAAAACATATGATTTGTTTGTTTGTTTGCATGTTTGGACGCCTATTCCTCTGGAAGTAAAGATGTGAGTAGCGCCAAATGAAAGATTTAGAGAGCAAAGAGGGAAAACCATGTAAAATATTAGTTTACACGTAATGTGCTTGATTTGCTTGCTAAAACCACACATCATCCGTGCTACTGATTTTGAAAATTTTTTTACATCTGCTTGTTCTGTGCATCCAGTTGGCTGAAGTAAAACCAGTTTCAAGCTCAATGTGTAGTATGATGCAAACTATGCCTTCCTTTTAGGTTTTATTTACATCAAAGGTTCCTTCCGATAAGTTGGCATGATTTAACTTTAACGTCATGAGCAGTTTTCAGAGCAGTTTTCTACTATTTGTGGGTACAAAAATCAAGTTACAGCAATGAAAGTGGCCTAGCTAAAGCTTAATTTAATTGTCTTTCAACGACTGCCTGTGCATAGCGCTATTTAAAGTTACCTTCATTCCATATTTAAATAAGCAACATGACTGTTTAAACAAGACAAACGCTAGTATGTTACTCCCCCACCAGTTCCTTAAATTATTGACAACGAACATCAGTGTACAGCAACAAATGTAGGCATTCAATTGTAGATGCCAAAATAAAATAATTCGTCAAGGACTGGTTCTTTTCTTTCTTTTGTTTAAAAACAAGGCCTCAACTAAGTAGCAGTGATCATTAAAAGATACGCCTTCTGTTCTGTGGTATGCGTCTAAACTCTCAATGCTAGTTTGATTGTCAGATTATAAAACCGCATTATTATGTAACGTTCAATCAATTACTTTGTTTATAGAAATTTTTTAATTGTAGTAATTCAGCCTAAAGTATAGCCTACACACATTTTTAATTGGTTGGCTGTTAAACGTAATGATCGTCGGGCCTTAAAAAAAGCTCTGGGCCTTTGGTTATGAACATCGCGAAAAGTACGGTTTATTATCAGTAAGGTGAATTAATACCTGATTTAAAAAAAACCTGTAAGCTGTGGGATAGTAGTACGTACACATAGTCGACCTTACCCCATCGTAAAAAATAAAATACTATATTTTTATGCCACAGTGAAAAGTAACTACTTGGAGTTTTTGTCCATCCCATGCCTACATAGCTAATACAACATTTACGTGCCTTTAGTGAATGTAGCAAAAACTTTGGTACTTGGGGAAAAATAGAATAATAAAAGCTTTTACACCATTTACATTCATTTGACCTAATGTTGTAAAACTGATTCCTACCGCAAGGTTAAAGTGGAGGAAGGCACCTTTAAAAGATGTGACATTAGATAAATTCAAACTGAGGCGGTGTTGTTAAACATCAAAACCAGTCCTAACTGAATTCGAAAAACACAGAGATTTCTTTACGTATTCATTTTGCCATCAACAGCAGTGACATGGAAAAACCTATAGTAGCAAAACATATAGAGTGAACACAAACCGTTCATAACATAAGAGACGTGTTATTACAGAAGCAATTCCAAAGCATTGTAAGCAGTGGCTTCACACAAAATGAAAACGGGCACAGAAACTGTCTGAAAAATAAAAATTAACATTTTCGTAATTGTTTTATTTTTCAAATGATTTATTAAGGTGTTGGAATAATATATAATTATAATTTCTGCAATTTCTTAACTCCACCTCGAATAGTTTTTGGTTTTCAATTAAACATTTTTGTGGTTTTTACTACAATTGAAAACTAGGTTGCTAAATTATTACCCCAAATATGGCGAATTGCTGGTAAATAGGGTATAAATTGAAAAAAAAATATTCATACGTTTTTCGTTAATTGGCTTTACAGTAGGGATCGACCGAGTCAAAATATATCCGGATCCGGCGCCGGATAATTCGGTATATTGAGCCGGATACCGGATGCAACACAACCAAAACATGTCGCCGTAAACATGTTGCATGTCTCGGTTAAATAAATCGACGTAAAATAACTAAGCGACCTACGTGTATAAAAAATTGCAGATGTAATAATTACAGTGTAAATTAGTGCACAAAAATATACTTGGGATAATCGTATTAGGTTTTCATACCTAAAAAAAAAGTTGAAGTACCACTACATAAACGCGCTTACGAAAATATTGATCGTCCGTTGCAGTAGGCTACATGGGATACCTTGAACCGATAGTCCTCTGGTTATTCTTCCATTACAGCGTTGTTTACGGCTTCCAAAATCCTTTCTTTAAAGTTTTTAATACCGTAGAAATAGTTTAAAGTTGTTTTATTCCTAATTTATATTCGCTATCGGTGATAGTTTATGGGCGCCAATCCCCACCATCGGGCTCCCACTCTCTGCCGGCTGTCCGTAAATAGACGCGCACGTGCTAGCATCAATGGCTGTGACCTTAACTCGCTTCGCGTGACTTCACTTGCGACTGGCCCCCGTCGTGATAGTGATCACGTGCTATACACGTGTCAATCGCGGAATCCCAGCTTTCCAACGCGACCAAGATGGCGGCTGTTTGTTTCGTTGTTGAGTTACGACAGCTTGAACCAAGGTCTAGTTTTAGCAAACAAAAGCAATTTCACGTCAATTTTGACGACACATTCAACAAAAAACGTCAGTTAAGGTAATTAAAGATGATATTAAATAAAATGAATGCAAAATAGGCGTGCCAAAGAACCTAATTCAGTCGGAATTTCACCTCCGTTGTATGCAATGGCGTTTTTTCTTTGCAAATGGCGCTTTGAATCGAGAGTGCATTGGGAGTTTTAGAAACGGTTTTGAAGTGGCGATAAATCGCGGTTTGGACGCCAAGGGGTTAAATTCGAAAAGTAAGACGGTTTAATGAGACATCAAAAACTAGCAAGGAATAATAGCATGATAAACCAAAGATGACTTCCATGTTGCAAGAGTCGAGACAGTTTTGTTCATAAAATGAAAAAAAAATAACAGCTTTTTTTATGTAGGTTTCGTTCCTTTTTTTTTTTTTTTGCTTTCGGTCTTTGTTATACTGTGCGCAATACAAAACGGAACGAAAGCAATTTAAAGCTGTAAATAAAAGACCTGTTGTGATTTTGATTTTGTTTCAATGCAACCAAAATTCAATAATTTTAATCTAAAATAAGTGTGGACTACATACTGGTTTCACAAATATTTCAAAATTTTGCTAATTATTTTTCGAAATGAAGCAGTAGGCTAATCAATGAGAAATCCTTCAACTAGAAAAATGTTTTCTGACTGTTTAACCTAATGAGTGCTTTGTTAGTTTCAAAAAAAATTTGCAAAATTTAGCAACATTGCAAAAACAGTTCTGCAGCCTACATGCAATTATACTATACTGGTACTCATAATAGCGTAAGACTTCTACGTGTTTAATGTAAGAAAATAATGTGAAACAAAGGTAAAATTAACACCATAGCTGCAACTTATAAGAGGGAAAAAATAAAACGGCTTTATTTTGTTTTTTAGTGTGAATTACCCGGTATCTGGTACCGGTCCAGATCCGGCATCTAGATCTGGAACCGACCCGGCACTGACATCAAATTATCCGGAACCGACCCGGATCCGGGAAAATGGTATCTGGTCGATCCCTACTTTACAGTTAAACGTCACATTATTGTCCACAGATTGGTGCATTTGGGTTCTATGGACGATCAACAGCCAATACTTGCTATAGCTACCACGAAATTCGAGGTGTCAAATAATCAACCGACAAAGTGGGCTAGTATGCGATTCCAAGCATTTTGTACTAGTTCTAATTTTTGTTGGTTGGTTGGCTGTCGATTTTTCAGTATTCCCTCCATGTAACTTCAGACATGTTCCATAATATTTAGATCTGGTCTGCGTGCTGGACGTTCATGACGTTGATGACACGTTCCTGCAGTGTGAACTGTGGCACTGTCATGCTGGAATGTCCAATCAGCATAGTCTGGGAATAATATCAGGCTTGGTGACCTGAATCACTTAACTGCCACCTACGACTTGTAGTTCCAGCGTAGCACAGAATGCAATAAACTGAAAACAGTTTCGATAAGTCATAGTATGGCCAATGATGGCTTGCTAGATGCATTACCTTCTAAGGTCGTTGATAGAGTTGTATCTTTTGTAGAACGTGGTTCATTCCAACCACCTCTGTAGTGCTGTAGGCTTAAGACTAACTAAAGATACAAAAGTATATCAAGGGCGAGTACCGTGGTATTCTAATTACTACTGAAGTACGTGGATCTTTTTCGTTGACACCTCTAATCCAGCAACTAGACAGGAAATGAAGTTGTGTGTTACGAAGCCAACTTGGATAGATCTTTTGGTCTGTATGTATGTTGTTTTCATTTTCTGCCATAGGTATTAAAAGGTAACAGCTTTGGGTAACTTTCTACCTCTGTCTCACCTAGAAATCTATTGGCACTCATTGGGCTTTTACCGTCATCAGTAAGGGTCGTAAACTTCTAAATATCACAGTACAACATTCTTCACCTTGGTTCAGGCTTAACTCATGAGTGACCACTGCACAGATGACGATGTAGAGTTGGAAAATTATGCATTAGCATCATAATGTTAACATCGTGAACTTTTATTTACAATAGATATCTACGAAGATGTGTATCGTATCGCCTTGAGCTGGATCCTTTAATATTTATTAATTACAAGATGGTGGACGTGTTTGCCCTGACTACATCTTACCTTATTAGGCAACCTCTTTCAACGGTTGCTTGCAGTCGAATTTTTTTTGTATAAAAAGGCATGAAATTCTTTCATGAACAAACGAACAGAACGACCATTGTGTGACAATTGATAATCGGCTGCGAGAGAGGTTAGAAGGGAATACAATAATTGTTCAACAAAAGACAATGAACATTGTTGATATGGAAGGCTTGACTATAATACACAGTTCTTAAACTAACAATCAATACGTTTCATGAACACTACGCAACACTTTGTTGACATTTAATTATTTGCCCTGCCGAGGTTTCGTGTATTGTTGGACCAATTAACTTAACTGTCAACGGTAAACAACATTTTTGGTAGTAAGTTACTTAGGAGCAAATTCAATTTACAGCTGTGTCTAATTACACTTTGGAGACAGATAAGTGTCTTATTTATCTTGTATTCCCGAGAACTACAGCTCACGTCCCACATTACGTGAGGATAGGTCGTTAAGAGATGGCAGGCGTTTGCCTTCACCCTGCTGTGAACGCGACTATGATAAATATCACTGCAGCAATTTGAAGCATTAGTGCCTGCATAATTTGTTGCTGATTTTGTTTGGTGTTTAGTCGACCATTAATTGTTTTCAGTTTGTTTGTGTGTCCTTCAAATTTAATAGTCTGTAAAAATAATGAGTCGAACTGTCTTTTCAGCAATGATGTGCAGTACTGATGACGTCATGTTTTGTCCAACCTTAAATCATACCTGCATTTGGCATCTAAGCTTCTATGTCTCTTGCAATGGGGATATATAGTTAATGTCTAGACTAGCCATGGATTAGTTTAACCCAGGGTCTAACTAAATATAATAAAAGATTGAGCGACTGCTGATGGTTGCGCTTAATTTTGATAACTGTATTTAAGGACCTTGAAGAAAAATTGGTAGAGGCTGTAACGTCACAAGATTTTTATACAAAAGGGATATCACGACTATGCTGTATAACCAGCCAAATATGACGGGCTTCCCTAGGTGTCACAGTATTTTTATGAAAACGGAAAATCACAACAATGTTCTATGAAAGAGGCTATATACGAGGGGGGGGGGTGACTGCCGTAGTTTAATTAGCCATGGATCGATGCCAGTAGAGTGAGCGAAGCAAACTATATGGCTAGTTTCATTTATTGAGGCTCTCTTTTTTAACACATAAGTAGATTTTTCAATCTATATAACTAAGATAATAATATTTGTTTGTTTGTTTCTGTGTCGCCAGATTACCGAGATTCCCACTACTAATTCTTATTTCTATTGTTCGTGCGTCTACTGTGGGGATCTCGATAATCTTTTTTCTTTTGTTTGTTTTGCTGTCAAACGGAATTGCCTGTATAATGAATGACGGAATTGTTTGTATAAGTAATGATTTTATCAACAAAGAGACACAGTACAGATGACGTCAAAATATTTTCATGCAAACGGGATCAAGGCCACTTTGTCTCCTAATTCTGATCTAACTAAATCTAATAAAAGCTTGGGCGACAGCTAATGGGATATTACAGCATTTTTATGCAAATGTGAAATCACAACAATACTCAACAATGCTCAACAAATGAAAGAATTATATTGATAGTTCTTGAAGTGTATGACTTCAATAGAATTAGGAGTGGGAAGCTGGATAATCTGGCGACAATCTAATGAAAGCGTGGGCGATTGTTAACGGGAAATTCAGTATTTTCATGCAAATGGCAAATCACAACTATACTACAAAAAACCGGCCATATACGGGGGGGGGGGGGCTGCCCTAGTCTATATAACTAAAATCGTAATATGTTTGTGTTTGTGTTTTATGCAATCATATTACCCTACAGTAACATATTACAATAGAGGATATTCTGCTCCTTTACCTAATTACCATTCCAACCGTTTAACTGAATCACCACCTAGGCATGAGGAACTAAGACCCTTCACCATCCAATGTCCAGGTCCATCACGACAGGGAAAGTCAAAGCTCTTCTGTATAATTATTGTAAAACATATCTAACTTTTTATACCTGTGTTCAAGTGAATCCAGAGGATTATCCACTTGGCCCTCGTTGCTCAATTTGCTTCGGTTTTGGAAATAGAAGCACCTGCTGTGGTAATGCAGTGACCAATCCACCCACGCTTCTCGTATAATCGAGCTCCAAACTCCAGATGTCCTTAAGAATTTGCTAGTCTCCAAGTAAATCAGAACAATATCAACCCGTGTCTCGACAAAATATGGATAACATCGCATTCTTATCCCAAGACCACCGAGCAAATGGCTTCGAAACGGTAAAAAAAGTGAAGACTCAAGGCTATGAGCGTAACGATTCAATCCAACAATGTGTAAATATATCTCTTAAGAGTGGTACCAGGAGTCCTTTAACTTCTCAACCCTTTCTTCACGATTCTGGGGCCACGTTGCTGATTATAGGCAGTTGCTATAAGAATACTGATTGTAACAAACGTCCCAGGATATGCATAGCCCTTGCCTCCGAAGGGAGCGTGTGGTATGGGCTAAAGTGGGAATTAAAATTATTAGGGGAAATGAAATTTAGACTTTATTGCTCTGGGTGTGCAATCCGTACTCCTGTTATTCTCCAGAATACAGTAGAGATGCGTGACGAAACAAAAAAATTATTGTCAGCTTCTTGTTTTTTTAAAGATGGTCTCAATTGTAACGTAAAAGCAACAAAACAATCACCTATTGATGTTCCCCTTTTTATAGACCTAACTTTTGATATAGAAGGAAATACCATACATAGAGAATTAGGAATTGGATGCTCCCAAGGCCAAATTAATATTTTATATGGTTGCCACACAGTATCACCAAATACCCCGATACTAAGCTGCATAATTTATTTCCGTTAGAAGGAGATGTTGATAAATCACCTATAGTTTCGGGAGAGTGTCTACAGTATGAAACAGGTTCTGAACTAACCTAAGCCAAATAAGTGGAGCCACATAGCTCAGATTTGCAAAACAGGAATCACGGTATTTTCCTCAATGGGGACTAATAGTAGTGATCGTGACTTACAGAACATTTTATAGAAATTATAATCTAGTAATAACTGAATGTCAGTTAAATGAAACTTGGGCTTTGAGCTTTGCTCTTTTCAAAAGAGTAGCTGAGTAGGATGGGATTTAATTGTACTCACATTAACTTTAAGTGATGTCATGTTACAAGATATGTCTCATTTATGTTATATCCCTTACCCTCCTTCATAACACTGTTATCCTTCTTAATTCCCTTCTATATGGTCCTCAGACTTCAAGTGCTTCACTAATGGTAACTTAATTCAGAAAGGTATTCCCAAAATGTGCATGCTGTGCCTATTTATCCTTATGCATCTGAAGTTGATCTGGAAGATTGTAATGTCACCTTTGCACGTTCAGCAAATGTGCATGCCGTGTCTTTTTTCCTTGCACACCTGAACTTGAGTTGGCCAGCTGTTATGTCACTCTTGCACGTTTGACAAATACGCATCCTGCGCCTTTTTATCCTGAAACTGGCTTGGAAAACTGTAATGTCACGTTTGCACGTTTACCAAATGTGCTTCTGGCGCCTATTTTTCCTACGTACCTGAAGTTCATATGAATAATTCTAATGTCACCCTTGCACTTTCATCAAATGTGCATCCTGCACCTTTTTATCCTTATGCACCTAAACTTGACTTGGACGACTATAATGTGACCCTTACATGTGTATCCTGTGCCTCTTTACCCTATCATGCCTGAAGTTGACGTGGAAGGTTGTAATGTCACTCTTGGATGTTTACCGTATGTGGATGCCGCGTCTTTTTTTCCTTGCTCACCTGAACTTGACTTGGGCGACTGTTATGTCACTCTTGCACGTTTAACAAAATTCTAATGTCACTGTTACACGTTTATCAAATATGCAACCTGCACCTATTTATCATTAAGCACCTAAAATTGACTTGGACGACTGTAATGGGACCCTTACACGTTTAACATGTGCATCCTGTGCCAATTTATCCTTACATGCATGACATTATGTGGTAAATTATAATGTCACTCTTGTATTTTTACCAAATGCACAGCATGTTCCAATGTATTCCTACACACCTAGAGTTTGTCCCGTATATAGTAATATCACAACTGCACATTTGTTGAATGTACATCTTGTGCCTATTTATTACCATGTTCCCACAACTACTGAAAAAGATATCCTTAGCATTTTAAATCATCCAACGGTATTGAGCTCTCAGGTTGTTCCCCTCCAACTTTTTCTTGCTGGTGAGGAAGAAGACGAAGGATTTGGAGGATTCTGTGGAAATATCTTTCATGGGACTCCTTTGCATATAAAATTTTTATGCGATGCTAATATTATTGTCAACTCTCGTGTTAAAAACAGATTAACCAAACAATTTTCTAAGTCCACTAAAGGGCAATATTCATGCCGGTGCAACCTGCCAAGGTAGGATTGGGATGCTGCTTTACTTGTAGCTTAAATGATAAATTACCTTACACATACCAGAAGGCTCAATGTCATTGTGACACTGCCTCCTGGAAACTAGATGAAATTGAGATCCTCGAAAGTATAGATATTTGGAAGATAGGCCTAACAACGTTAAGGTAATGAATTCTAAGTGGGTTTTTGGAACATTTTCGAAGTTTTAACTTATTTCATGGAGCATGGTAATTCCTGGAGGCCAGAATTGGATTTCAACGAAATTTCGTCTCTAGTGATAAGGGGTGACACACTTCGTCTTTTGTTTGCTTCACTTTTGGAAAATTTTAACAACCCTACATCACCACGAAAAAGGGCAGCCCTTTATGGCTTAAGACAAGCAGGCTGGCAGTGGTTCAGATAAAAAAGAGATAGTACTTCAAAGTGGTTTGTACAAAGCAAGTAGGATCCTAGTCTTTTATACAAAATTGTTTGGACTGGTTTTGTTGTCATGGCAATCCATGGCGATAACATACTTTTCTGCACTCCTGATTCCCTGATAGACGAAGCATTCAGGAACAGAAAGCATTCACGTCGTCATTATGGAAACTATGAATGCCTTGTACCTTGGATTCCTGTTTGAAGTTACCCTGCAAGGTATGTGTATTTCCCAGGTGCAAGTAGATTGATAAGGTATTACGTAATTTTCAATATGCATGACTGTAAACCCATTGGCACTCCTCTGCCTACAATGAAAATATTTACCCATGTGACGAGTCACCATTATGTGATGTTACTTGATATCAGTCATCCATCAGATGTTGTAAGTTCCTTATTATTGGAACGAGACCCAACATTAACTATACTCTGATTATTCTTTCTAGGTATAATGATAGTACTACGGAATGTCACTGGGTGGCTGCTTAGTATGTCCTGCGAAATTTCTGGAGATGTGTGACTTTAAACTGTTTTCCGTGGGACACATCATCCCAACCAATGGGTTACTCACATGCGACTCGGAGCATTACTAAGTATTCACTGGGTTTCTCTGGTAATTTGGTTAAGGTGGGTGCAGGACTCATGTGAAAAACCACAAAACAAAAGTCAGCTGCACTGAGTACTTCTGAGGCTGAACTCATTTCCATGAAGAAGTGTGACAGGGATCTTAAGTGTACTAGAGAATTGCTCCGTGAGTTACGTGTATACTCGTATTTTGAATCAAGTGACAGTCAATCTAATATTGATTTTTGTAACAGTTTGGCAGGCAGTATGCTTGTAAAGTGTAATTTGTGTGACGCCTTATCGACCAAGGCATACTTTGTCTTTCATTTTTAACTGGTAAAAAACTCATGGGAAACCTTCTTAAGAGGACTAATGAAAGATCAACATACTCAGTTCTACACCCACTTTAACTTATTCCGTTATCACGGTATCACCCCCAAATTCATTTGATTTTCCTTTCTACCTTTTATGTTGCTTTCATTTACACTTAGTCCATGTGTCAGGGCATAACATCCGCATTTATACAGAAAACCTAACGATGTAATCTAATTCCCTAATCCTTAGCTTTTATTTTACTTAAACTATCTGTACAGTTAGATTTTTAAATGTATTATTCTCTACTACACTAACTTTTCCAACAGTTTACTTAAACTATCTAAAACTAGCTTTACTTAAACTACTTAAACTATGTTTTACTTAAACTATCTGTTCAGTTAGATTTTTAAATGTATTATTATCTACTACACTAATTTTTTCAACAGTCACAATTACAACGAAAACTGGAGGAATCGTGTGGAAAAATATTTCTACTGCTTTTCCAGTATTCTCCCGGCACCCTACGCTTTTAGCACTTGCATTTTCAATTCCGACCTATTGTTTAACCTTAAATGTGAAATTCCTGTGTAGACCCTTTATTGCATTGACAGGGTGAGGAGTAGGATGCTTTGTTGTTTAAAAAAAATGAGTGGTGATTATGGGTCGACTCCATAAAATACATCCTTGGCACACAAATTTTAAAACACGCAATATTTCTGCCCACTCTTGGGGGCCGTCATCAGGCACATACACACAAAGTAAAACGAGGGAGGTTTAAGACCTAACAAAGACTAGCGGCCATTTTCCAATCAAAAATGGCCGCTAGTCTTTGTTAGGTCTTAAAACCTCCCTCGTTTTACTTTGTGCGTATGTGCCTGATGACGGCCCCCAAGAGTGGGCAGAAATATAGCGTGTTTTAAAATTTGTGTGCCAAGGATGAATTTTATGGAGTCGACCCATAATCACCACTCATTACTTATTGCATCTTATTTCTTTATCGTATTTTAGTACACGATACCAGCGAGCAGTAGTATGCTAAATTATATGTCAATAGGGCTTTATGTTGCCTGTTTTCTAATTGAGTGAAATTTGTTATTATAATTTTAATTATGCTTGATTGATTGTTCATTGTACGCTCGCACAAAATCATTCCCTCTGTCTCTGTTGTTCACTTCTCTTACCTGTTTTTATTGTTGTATGAAAATTATATCTACCAATGTATTGTTTCCCTTCAAGCTCCGTGACATATTTCTCCTCCCTTTTTTGTTTTTACTTTTTTAAGGCTCTCTCCGCATGTCGTTGAAATTACGTTATCTTGTTTTCTTCTCCATGCGATTTTCATGGCTGTGCCACCGTTTTGGACTCGACGTTGGCTTTTTGCCTAGACGTTTAAGAAGTTGATCTACCTTCTTCATTTCCAGTATGAATGAAGCCGCGTAAAGAACATTAACTCTGTTTTAACAACTTTATTTACCCAAGTGTAAAGGGATCCGAATTTTCTGAAAACATCCCCCGTCTACACTGAGGTAACAACATAGAGACTTAAAGTAGGAGATATCTTTGGAGGAAGTAAAAAAACCGTTTAATACTCCGCAATAAAATGCACTAAAATTAATTCATCTTGCTTTATTCATGGAGTGTGGGTGAGATACAGGGATCATATCCACTTTCAGCTACCTTGCAGTAGCAACAAAAACTGTTCGTTTCTATCTATGCACATCGATTTATAATTAAATTTTGTTATCAGGGAATTCATTAGAAACATACTGTAAATTTACTTCTATTCAAATTTAAAGGAACTCTTTTATTTTTGCATGCAAGTTTTTCCCGTTTTTCATATTTTGCCACATTCCGTTAGGGCAACTGGAGACACATAGTATTTAAATAAATAACTAATTTTGCCTGGGCCAGACTAGATATAATATAAGAAATTTCCATCTTTGGTGGTCGTCATTAGCTCAAAACATTGGTGAGCATTGCAAATGGCTCCCATAGTAAAGGTTAACAGAAATTTACCAGTTGATGACAATCAAGTATGGAAAATTTTATATTATACAGAGGGTAGCATTCGCGAAATTGTAATTCGTGAAATTTTTATTTACTTTACTCTTAGATGATGGTATCAGCAATTTTTTAATGTACAGTATTGGACATTAAATTATACCCACTTCTAAAGGCGCAGCAGTTTGCATCTCATCGCCTAACTGTTTCTGGTGCAACAATAGCTTACACGCACAGTGAAGTATTGTTTATGGTTCGGACAAGTTGGTGAGCTGATTCTATTTCATTGTTGCATTCACGGTTCATCACAAAGAACAAGTAGCCAGTGAAAATAAATATGGCGCGTGCAGTGGTACTGTTGTTTCTTTTTTTTTAAAGGAGCTTTCCGTCTTAAGCATGTGTCGGACTGTGTCCACAATAACTTCTGAAAGAATTATGCAATTCATTTAAAAGTGGCCACATTCATTCTACGTCCTATTTGGGTATTTAGGTTGGAAATCAGTAACGTTGGCTACGGAATTTCTCTAAAGTGGGAAATTAACCAAACATAAAATATTCAAGAAATTAATCGGAAATTAATCTGTTACAACTAAATGAATTGTCACATAAAACGACACCTAAAAGCAGACGCGTCACGTTTTCCAATTAATAGTAGAAGATATTCGTTGACAAATTTATTTATTTATTTTTGGGGAAGGCTTTACCGAAACAAATAAGTGGCCTTATGAGCCACAGCATCGGAAATATGATGGATCAAGGTGGATGGTCAAACAGTCGCATCGCTGCTGCAGTTGGATGCAGCCACAATGGGTGAACAATTTCTATTACAGGGATGTATTGACAGGAGCGGTATAAAGGAGTGTGTATGATAATATTACCGCATGTTCCATCTATCGTTTCGAATTGCTGCCAAATGCGGCCAACTATGGAATGACTAGTCATTACTATTTTAAAAGACAACCCACGTTAAAAATACGCTGTGTAGGTTTTAACCTAATACATCGGTGTGAAAAATATTACTCGGACTACGATTAGTCCAGGTATGTTGTAACTCCGCAGTTGATAAAAAGAGATGATTTTTTCAAGCCAAGGCCGACTGTGGTAGAAATTGCGTGCTTCTCCTCCTGGCTCAACCAAGGCTGTTAGTAAGAAGGGAGAAGATTACCCCAGTTCTCACCTCGCCACGCCTCACTGAGGGAGGTAATAAAGCCACGACGATTTAGATTGCCGAATTGTAAAAAGGCTGTTGAGGCTCATTGATTAATATCGAAATCTCACTGCTGAAAACATAATGCAGCCGTACAGTGAAGCAAGAATGCCTTTACCTGAAACGAGACTGTATACAGTTTAGGCAAGACTCAAAACTGCAAAACAATTGAAGATGTTGGGTGATTGGGTGTCTCAAAACGATGAAGATGTTGCGTGATACTTTTGCTGCGATATTATACATTATGTCGTAGGGAGACTAAGCCTCAGTTTAAAGTTTTACTCTGGTAAGTCAACCGGGGAGGGAGGGGGGAGAGGCCTCTGTGTGTTAAAATTGTGCCTCAGTCCTCCAGTGACCTTAGTAAGGTAGTGGTCTCAATGCTAGTTCACATGTGTGCCGGAAAGTTGACTCCCTTTACAGTTGCTTTTGCGAATTAAGATTCTATCTATACTGACTCAACTGACCTGGTATCCAGAAACGAAACCCACGGCTTCACTCCGTGAAGACCATGTGACAACGAATGGAAAAGGAAGTGATAATGATGTCTTCGAATGGCATGCACTTGTAAGCTTCTGGCTTATAAGCTACTTGGAAGCTACTAACAAAGCAACAGTTAACATTAATCCGGTCGTTATCTGGTAATTTATTTGGTTTATTTAATGGTGCTAATGAACTGAATTTGCATGTCAACAAATTCCAAGAAGTATGCGTAGTAAATACTAGCTGATTGGCTATTAATTTTAAGACACCTTTTTGACAAAAGTGAATGGAATTAACACGAAGTAACTTCTTCCTTTTCATTTTTGACTGGGGCCGTCATCACTTCCACTGTCGACATAATGGAGCGGGCTTCTCTTTCTTTGGTGTTTTGCTGTTTTGCCAAAAACGCCTTTGAAAGTAGTGATAACATTCCAACAGGGAAAGGCTGCCAGGGTAGAAGGGTCATAACCCCCAGTACAATTTAAAAATTTGCGTTGTAATTTCTAAACATTAAGAGACAGCTGGTGAAAAAAACCTTCAAAATGTTGTATTCAAACGTCAAAATCGGTCGACGGGAAGTGAAAATATCTTCAATTTGGTTTATTACCGATCTATCTGGATTTTATTTACCGTTCCCGATTTCTACTGATATTGCAAACGTCGGTAAGGAATTACCCAAGGCATTCTGAATCGGTAATGGGGATCAGCCCAGCCTTACAAAATATGCTTTTAGTTGCTTACAGTCAACAGACACATGTCTGCTAGTGAGGCTGGAATGATGACTTTATTTAGGGCCATGACCCGAAGCCTTCACGCCGCCTGTTTATTATCAACAATCAATCTTTTAACGATTGGATGCCTTTAACAATTAGAAACGACTCACTGCCTGGTTGTTGTCTGGATTTTGGCTCTTGACTTTTGGCCCATTTTGTCACCCTGAAGGTTCCTCAACCCCATGTCCAATTCCAGATTTTTTTTTTTTTATAAACGTTGTCTGGACTCCCGTGTGCTACTGCATGCAAAGTGTGGTATGAATAGTCTTAGTGATTTTCGCATGAGTGCGATCATAGCGGAGCTTCGCTCGACCTTCGACCTCGCTCTGTTCCAGTTAACTACTTTCTAAACGTTTTCTTTATTATCTGGCTAATATTTCGAATTTTACCCTATTTCAGTATTATTAGCCTTTGCAAGGAGGCAACGCATCAACAAATGCGTTAGAAAAAGCTGAGCTCTTTCCGGGAGAAAAATTATTTTTTTTTTGGGAGCAATACCTTGAAAGTTGTTTAGGCCAACAATAACAAGCAAACTTTAATCCTCAGTTTTGAAATGCTACTCACTTCAAATAGTTTGGTCAAAGTAGTTAGAAACCAGAACAGCGGTTGTGTTTTTTAACCTCTGTAGACAAACCTAGCATTCTCTGAAATTAAATAAACACTCGTCCTAGCATCCAGGACTGCAGTGGAGCACATTGCGCAGCCGTCTAGCCAAAAATATTTTCATGTATTATGCGGCCGTAATAGAACTCGGATCTGCAGTGTCATTTCTCTTCCATGCCATGTTGCTGCCATGTTGCGCCTCTACCGAGCCCTTGTCCGCAGCAAACTTGATTATGCGTGTATGGTCTATGATTCGGCTAGTGACTCCACTCTCCAGATGTTGGACACAGTGCATCACAGTGGCCTGCGTGTGGCGACTGGGGCTTTTCGAACTTCTCCAGTGGTCAGCCTCTATGCTGAGGCCTCGGAGCCACCTTTGGCCATTCGTCGGCGACAGCTTGCCATTCAGTATGCTGTGCGTTTGCGTGCTGTGCAATCCAGTCCTGCTTGGTCCATGGTTTTTGGGCCAGACTTGCGAGTCGGTGGACACAGGGTGGGTAAGGGTGATTTCCGCGATAGGCTCCAGCAGTCCTGTCAGGAGATAGCCTTTGAAATGCCCTGTGTCTTGAGGCTTGGGAGAATGACAGTTGCCCCTTGGCTTGTCCCAGGTGGCAGTTTCATTTTTGCTCTGGCGTCCCTCCCGAAGGGTTCCACTCTACCAGCAAGGTACTTACAGGAGTTCCAGGGGCTGAGTTCTCAGTACGCCAGTTATCAGCGCCTGTTTACTGATGGGTCGAAGTCCGACGTTGGCGTGGCATGTGCTTGTATGTGTAAGGGTGTAACGGTTGCCCATCGCCTTCCATCAGGCTATTCTGTGTTCTCTGCAGAGCTTTTGGCTCTTGGTTTGGCGGTGGAATGGATCCTTGACCTTCAGGGCACGCATTTCATTGTCTTTAGTGATTCCATGAGTGCCCTGGAGTCCTTGGCGAATTACAATCCTTGGAACCCCTTGACACAACGTGTCCAAGCTTTGCTTTCCCGCTTGCCTGGCCAGCAGAAAACCGTGCTTTTCTGCTGGATCCCGGGCCATGTTGGGATAGCAGGGAATGAACAAGCTGATTCTGCTGCGAAAGGGGCCCTTTCTGGCCCTCTCGGTAGGGATCTCAGCCTTGTTCCCTCAGATGCCTTTCCAACTCTGCGTCTGAGGTTACACGCTTTTTGGCAAACCTTGTGGGACAGACAGGACGGTAATAAGTTACGGGCCATTAAAGGCACTGTCGAGGAGTGGCACTCGGCGTGTCGCCGCAGTCGCCGTGAGGAGGTTGTGTTGGCCCGTTTGCGAATTGGTCACACCCGACTTACTCACTGTTTCCTTTTGCGGGGGGGTTGACCCTTCTGAATGTTCTTGGTGTCGACGGCCACTTACGGTCCGGCACTTACTTGTTGATTGTCGCCATCTTGATGGTGTTCGTCGTCGGTTCCATCTTCCGCATGACATTGCGCGTCAGTTGGGCGATAAATCTGTCCTCCTGTCCGGTGTTTTTCAATTTTTGCAGGAGGTACAGATGTATGACAAGATTTAGATTAGGGGTTTGAATAACATCTCTGTAATGTGTGGTGCAGTGGCAACCCGGACCACTGCACTGTGACTGAGGTTGGCGCTAATGACCAAGTTGTCGACACGCCATTAAGCCTCAATCCCCCCCCCCTCATTTCTCTTCATTCTCATAAATTCTTTGGTTTTAGCTTGGCTCTCCGCCATGCATAATCAAAATTTTTTTTACCGGCTAAATATCCCAAAAAAAAAAAATTCGGATGCAAACTAATTTAGTAGGAGGGGAAGGGGAGGGGAAGAGAAGGCAGTGCGAGGATTTTGAAGGATTCATGATGAAGGAGGGGAAAAGACTCACACACATTCTCTTCACCTCAACCGTAGTAGACTTCTAGATTAGCCCGTATTCATAAAGCTTTACAACTAGTATAGTTGATAAACTAATTAGGCAAACTACCGTCTTCACTACAGTTCACGGATGAAACGACGGTGTTTGCTTATACCTCAAGAGTTCAGATTCAAAGAAAAATTATTGTTGTGATTTGACGTCATAGGTTGGTACGCAGGGATTATTAACAAGGCCTGCCACCGAAAACGCAACAATGCATGACCAAAAATGCAATTCCTTGACAGGAGAAAGTACTGCATAAACAGGCACCACAGCGAAGCCAACTTTTAGGTGGGTAAAATTTAATGTCCAATACTGTACAGTTATTGATGTCAAGTGCTTTATCGTTTGTGCATATTTTGTCAATCAATTACAACATTTTATCATACTTTCAATGATAAACTTTGTAGTGCGCAATAAAGAAACAACAATGAATTTTTGGGACTAACTTAACGACTAATTGTTGTTCACAATTAGGCTTATACGTTTTTAATTTTTCACACATTGAGGGCTGTCCAATTGCTTTAAATTCTCAGATTTTGATTACTCTGAACAGGCAACGGACACAATACCTTCTTTTTCAAAAGTTAATTGCCGTTACATATTAATTTATTTATCAATAAAATCGATTTTTATATGGCATCGTGGGTAGAAGTAGGCTACTCAGTCAACAAAAAGTACATGACCAGGTGTTCCTAATGCTATCACCAAACTGCCAGTGTAATTGATGTCCACGACCAGCACACATTTTGCATCGAATTACTTAAAAATAATTATGCTATTCTTCTACAATATAATGCATTAGCAGATTACTAGTCGAACTTTTTACCGTAATCAAACCCTACTACGTACATATTGACTTGACTTATTCAATAGACTGTTGTAGTGGGTAAAGTGTTTGGTCTGATACCTTGAAAAATCTGCCTTTGGTGTGTTAAGACATGAGATTTCTGAGTCACGTGCAAGGATTTTGGCACGTGATCACAATAACCACTTAAAATGATAGTATCCGTGCAAACTGTTTATTAATGATGTTAGTGATAATATTTTGAGGCATTTTTTGCTTAATGTGGGAAAAGCTTTTTCGTAGATTGTTAAAAAGTTTAGAAATTGTAGACAAAATGATGTAGAGCAGAATTAACAAACCTAAGTATCTTTTGAACATATTATCCCTTAAGTTTTTTTTGTAGTGCTTTTCTGTTTTCATATTACACAGTTGTAAATTTATCAAAGTTTCACAAAACTCAACCAAAATAACCTCCTTCCCATTATACGGACATGACATATTTGTATCATTGTTTTCGTTGTTGCAGTTCAGTTAAGTGCCGAGTCCTTTTCATTCCTTCACTATAAACTGAATGCACTATTAAATTTTCGTTCAACCATTTTAGCTTAACATCTGAGTCAAGTCCAAGCTAAATACAAAAAATCCTATCAGCTGGCTGATAATGTGCAAGATACCTTTTCATTGTTTGCCTCAGCAGCCATATCAAATCTGAAGTTTTGTTTATATCTACAATCATTCACGGTACATTTCAATTCCAAAAAAATAATATTATCTTTGAATTCCTGCTATGCATGCATCGGTTGTATACCATTGCTAATAAACCAAAAATTGACAAAAATTGAGGTTAGACCAATCCGTGGGAAGTCATACTAAGCAGGGTCATGGAAGCTGAACTAGAAAATGAAACCTAGCCAAATCACTGCCAGAGATGCTGGTCATTGTAGCTTGAGGAACACGAGGGTCTTTCAGCAACAATAGATTCTGATTTCATCAGTAACCAGAAACTCAACCCTGCCTAAATTGCTGCCAGAATAGATAATTAGGGTAGCTTGAAGGCTACCAGATTCTCTCAGCAAACATGGAAGCTAATGTGACCAGTAAATGGAAACTGAACCCTAACCAAAAATGCTGCTTGGTCAAAAATTGGTGCCAAAAATGATGATCAGAGTAGCTTGTCCCTTTCTGCAAATATGGAAGCTTATTTGATAAGTAACTGAAAACTTAACCGTGGCCAAATCGTTTCCGTTTATGATGATCAGAATAGCTTGACAACTACACTTCAGTACAACTTCAGTCCCTAGCCATGCTCATGGAGTGAAAAGACCATTCTTCATTAAAAAGTCTGGTAAGGTTCAAAATTGAGTACCTGCTAAGACAAGCAATCTAATCCCATCAAAACTCACCATTGTAAAGACAATTTGGTAACTCAATGCACAACATACCCTAAGCAATCTCAACAGAACGTTCCAAAAGTGTCATCTGAGTGGAAGCGAAGTCAGCCTTCGATGCTCTGTTGTATCCATGAGGAGTTAGTAAATAATCTCCTCACATACGCTCAAAACTCAACCATTTCTTTGGATTATTACGGCAGATGTCACCCACAGTCCTTTGCAAATCCGTTAGTTAGGTCACGGTATTACATTTTCCCGTGCTTTGTAGTGATCTTTTGAGTTTCTTGTGTAGTGAATGTGGTCTCATAAATTTGAATTTAATTGTTTTAATTGCTTTATAAATTTAAAATAGCAAAGCACAAAAAACACATTGTTGCTAAAGCTATATCAAAAGAAAACGAGCAAGCAAAGTTTCAGGGCAATTGCTGCATGAGAAAACCTCTATTAACGATTTTCTGCAAATACTATTTTTAGGCACTCTATTATTGAAGCAATTGTCCATGGTCCTAACTTTGTCCATGGTCCATGGTTCTAATTGTCCATGATCCTAATTTCTATAATGGCGAATATAAACTCAACGAGTACATTTTAGGCATTGAAATTCATGTTTTACTCTTACTCTAAGTCTAGACCTCTGAGTAAATATCTGAGGAATGGTAAGAAACCAGGGGAAGGGAAGAGGGAATTCTTCACCCTTTCCAGTGGTTAGCAGACCATGCATGAAAAGTTCGCAATATTTAGTTATAACAGTATTGATCATGCTTTTCCAAATCGATAATTTTGGCATTTTAGTACCATATTCATTACTAGATTTAGTTTCGCAAAAGCAAAGGTAGATGGAAATTTGTTGAAATGGAGCATAGTGTAAAAAGTTAAATTTATTCACTTTGTAAACGCCCAGTTTGCTTTATTTAATTAAGCATTTTTATTTTCAATATTTAATTAAGAAAGAAAAGGGTTCAAGTCAACTGTTAAAACAATGTTATGGGCCCATTTATTAAAAAAAAACCATTTGTTAATGTTTTTTCGGCTACTGACTAGGTGTGGAGTTGGTTGAAATGCAACAAACAATGACGGCCACTGTGACACAAATTTTATATAAAAATTCAAGTAAACGAAGTCTGTAATTTGTATTTAAAAACCATTTAAAATGTTTGGTAAACAAACGTAGATTTAAATTATCATTCTGTAAGCATTGTTTATTCTTTAGACATCCATAATAATTTTTTTTTACGAATTGGTGATAATTCGTTCCCGTATTTGGCCTGAACAGAACGATAGCAGGTCATTATGCAAATACTACTGTTAAGCAGTCATTGTCACAACCAATCCAAATGCAGTGATTAACATGCACGTGAAACATGGTGACTTCTCTCGCCAACACTGAACACGACCAACGTAAAACCAGGAACCTGCCAACTTTTTTCGAAACCGTGTACTGAAGATCGCTATTGAATGAACTTGGTGGCAAACACGGTCTATGCGCAGACCAAGTTACCCCATCACCGTTTGAGGTCCGAATTAATTATGGTGAGTTTTTCTAATTCCATAGTTAGGTCAATCACAGGATTCGAACTGGCATATACTTGGTTAGTAGAGGAGGGAGAATACCACTGGTCCATTGCTGCTGGCTTTTTTCTAGGTCACCGTGGCTCCCTCACAAAGCATGCGGTGCACGTAGGGGCTTACTTTTTCGCACGTTTAGTAGTTCTTTTTTTGGGACGCAGTGACTGAGTAGGTAAACTTACTCTTGGTTGCACTTTAAATATCCTGGCTACAACCACGATTTCAACTAATTCCAACGCATTGAACAATATTTTTTATGAAAAGGGTTATTAGCAAGGTACAATCCTTGGCAGAATTTATATGGATTTGGATGTTTTATATATTTATTTATTTCATGGCAAATTGAAATGTTGACCCCCGATTTAGCAAAAGAAAATTGGTTGCAAGAGTCAAAACCTGACGGCAAATACATTTTAATTTGAAATATGACAGTAATGGCTTTTACTTTGGATACTCATTATACTACTGGATTATCCTTTTAAGTTCTTAGAAAATAGTTATTGCACAGTTTATATATTAAAACATCCCAATTGCATCTCTGATCTTTGATTGCCTTTTAAAAGTTGCATTCGAACTGTCAATCTTGTAGGATATTAATTTCCCCTTAATTTCTTATTAGGCATAAAATATATAATTGTACGTAAGAGTGTAATGATCCACCCGAAACCAAAACTGGTATTAGAGAAACCGCCAAGTTTCCAAAAAAGGTCGATCTTTGAAAGTAGTGATATCATTTAACCAGGGAAATACCACCAAGGTTAATCTTATTAGCTAAGTTTTAATCGCACATACTTATAGTTCGAAAGTTAAATGAAAGCTAGAAGATTGCTACTAGCGGTAGCAATCTTCAAGTTTCCATTTAACATCCAAAGTATTATTCGCTGCGATTAATTTGGCTAATAGTATTAACTTTGGCGACCTTTCCTTGGATAACTGATATCACGACTTTCGAAGGCCGACCCTTTTTGGAAACTTGGCTTCTTCTCTTGTACCAGTTTTGGTTTTGGGTGGATATCACATTTCATAGGCCTGTGAATACAAAGAATTCCACGGTCTAATCGTTACCTATACCTTTTTTGTCTGGAGGTATTTTATATGAATAAATTTTCTCATTCATAATTTTCACATTTGCCATTGCTCAATAAGTTATTACATCAGCCAAATTGACACGGTTTGGTTTATTGTGTGCCCATGTTTAACATGTTTATGTTTGTTCAATGCTATTTATGAGTGCACATGCTAACAAACGCTATAGTTCGCTTTGCTCAAACCTTCAGTGCATTCACCTTCAGTTGCTCCTTCCAAGGTTAAATTCAATCACGCAATGAAGCTGTAGTTGCTCACTCAATCGCAATTGATCTCATCTACTTGGCCGATCGTCTACTTAGTGGCATCACTCTATAGCATATGTCTACCGAAACCATCAAATTCCGCACATTACTAACACATTCTCGGTTCGCGTGGTTCCTATTTGGAACGCACTCAGTGCAAAGACTGTGTCTGCACTGTCGGTTTCGACCTTTCGTAGGTTGCTTGATGAGGAACTGCTTCACATATTCTGAAACGTCCATTACTCCAGGACACCAAATGGCTTTTTTTATCACCAGCAAGCCCCTCCCCACCCTTCTTCACTTTGAGAACTATGTTGGTGGTCCCGTGCCCTTCCGTCTACTTAAAAAAGACCATTTAAAAAAAAAATTAACGGCATGTAGGCTGCTTGAGGGAGTCAGCCACCCTATTCTATCAGGTTGGTCTTTGATTTATATATATATATTTTTTTTATTTATTTATTATATTTTTAAGTGATGACAAATCCCACTATATGGGTGCTTTAGTTTTTAGTATTCACCGTAGCATACAATTTTTTAGCACTGTTTATACTTTTTAATTGTACAGCATCATTTTAGGCCTTTTAACACTTTTCACACCCTTCCCATTTCCTACACGTTTGGTGATGCCATCGGGGGGCTTTGAGTCCCTGGCAGGTCTAACCTTGGTGGTAAGGCATTTGTGTCCCCAAACATCTTATCATCATCATTCTTTGGACGTGTTATGTTCACTGTATTTACACGTAATTGTTAGTGACTCCCCAGTCTTTGCCAGACCCGTTGTTATCGCAACAAATATTACTATTATTACATACATATTTGAAAAAAAAAATTACTTTTTTCCTACTTGACTGGACCCGGGGCTCACGATCTGCATTGTGTTTCAAATTTTCTTGGCAATGATAGATTCCCAGTCCCTTTTCGTTGCAACTTCCATAGTTTACCTACCACGGCGTACTCAAGTCACTAAACTATACTACACTATAAAATTCAAATATAACACAATATAAAACTTACTGAATGGTATCCAACCAGCAACCAAGGTCAGTTTATTTAAGATGTCGTTGATTGATTGATTGGGTTTATTTACAGTTACGTAATTGCAAGAATAGTTATTTTCTTAAAACTCGACTGAATTGTTGCGGTAAATAAGTATCAAAACGTTGCGCATATAACACTTAAGCATGTTATAACAAACTGTTAGATAACAATATAAACAATGGTTAAAACAATAATTTTGCATTTATGCGCCACTTCAGAGCCACATACTTCTAGCTGCAAGCCCCATTTTACAAATAGGTACTCTCCATAGTACTCTTTACCTGTGTGCCAAAATTTAGATATGCAAACTTGTCCTAACGAGCTGTGGACGTGTCTTTATACCCTATGAGAATTAACATTTTTGTGCGCACTGGCTAACAAACGCTATAGTTTGCTTTGCTCACTCATTCAGCGCATCCGCCTTCAGTTGCTCCTTCCGAGGTTAAATTCAATCACGCAATGAAGCTGTAGTTGCTCACTCAATCGCAATTAATCTCATCTACTTGGCCGATCATCTACTTAGTGGCATCACACTATAGCAAATGTCTACCATAACCATCAAACTCCGCACAATACTAAAGTCATAATATTTGAAAAAAAAATTACTTTTTCCTACTTAACTGTACCCTGAACTCATGATCTGCATTGTCTGGTTTTTAATGCACGTGGCCTTTACAAAAATTTACATTTATTCCACTTGTTGTTGGCTTCTAATACTTTCGATCTAATATTTGTGACCAAACCCTGGCTCAAAAACACAATCCCAGACGCCTTAATACTTTAACGGTCGTCCATATGAAATAATTCATCAAGATCGAGGGTCCTTTGCGGGTGGGCTTGCTTTAATATACCATAGGGGTTTTTCTCTTTTTTTGAGTTGGTCTGCTGAAGATGTGGTGTCGTTTACTGTCAGACTCCTAAATTCAAACCTTGTTTTATTTTGTCTTATATGCCTCATGGTTTTGATGTTGAGCTGCTTTCCAAAACTGCTGCTTATATTAGATCCGCATTAGTTCCATGATACTCAAATCTTAAATCTTTTGACCATTAATTGGAATACATTTTCGTCCTGTGATCACGTTCAATGCATCATTCAGGGAAAACTTTCTGCATGTGGCTTTAAACACTTGGTTTATGAGCCAACCCATGGTCAAAACTTTCTTGACATTATTCTGTCAAGCAGCGTGAGTGAGCAGCGTGAGTGAGTGAGTGAGTGAGTGAGCTGTTCGGTACTAGGGTTCACAATTTGGTCTACTTCAAACTGCACCATAATGTTTTAACTCCATTCAGCCGCCAAATAAAAATTCACTGATTTCGACTAGTTACGAAATTTATTGGCCCAGTAAATGGGAGTGTTGAACTTCTTCAGCAATGCTAATCATGCCTGGAACCATTTCCTGTTCATATTGTATGACTGCACAAACGTCTGCACACGAACATCACGGCTTGGTTGAGACTGACGAGGTTTACATTCTAGGGAGATGACCAAACTTCAAAGAAAAAAATTGATGCATGGCTCCTTTTGCAACACAACAGAACCGATTTAAACCTACATAGATACTCCTCCCTTCAGAAATCATATTCGCATCGTGTTAAGAAACTTGCTATTGAACGAGAAAGAAAAGTACTGAAAGACTCAAACCTCTCTCCACTTTTTTGTTTTTATCATTTTAAATCAGAAACATTCTTACCTCTAATTTGGAAAAGGTTGAAGCCATTAATTCACAATTATCTAGTCACAGGATTTTGGATAATGGCTGTATGGCCTCGCACAGCACTTTTACTTACTTGCCTGCTTCAGCACTCTGCACTGAGGTTGATTTTGGAATAGTGGATATTTGCAAAAAACAAGTGTAGACTTAAGTCCAGTTACTCAATAGACCTAGCTGGTTTCTCCTCTTTTTTCTATCAAAAATATTGGTGATGAATTTGCTTCTGCACTTTTTGTTGTTTTTTCTATTTCTTTCTCTTTGGGAGTTCTCCGCCATCTTTGGTCCACTGCAAACGTGTCAATTTTTAAAAAGGGAAATACCTCTGATCCACGAAACTATCGTCCAATTTCTCTAACAGTCGTGCCCGGTATTATTATGGAATCCCTTGTTCACGATTGTATGATGAAACATATAAACAACCTTAATCTTGCAGTGGTCAGACCTTTCTGCTTTTTTTCCGGGCAGATCTATGGTTCATCAACTACATTTGGCAATTGATAAATGGTATCAGTACACATATCATTCTCTTTGATGTTAAGAAAGCAGTCGAGTGTGTTATTCATTCGCTCTCTTGGTTTCCAAGGTCACTTGCTGTCTTGGATCTCTGCCTTGATTGGGATGCATTCTCAATGCATTATTGTGGAGGGTGAGTTTCATCACCTATGTATATCATTTGTGGTATGCCTCACGGCTATTTTCTGGGGCCACTCCTCTTTATTATTTTTCTTAAGGGACTGGTCATTATTTATGGCCGGGGGAGGGGCTGGAGGAAATGAAAAATGTGATTATCAAATTTTCGAACACCCCCTGAGTAAATTTTGATCCCCCCCACTCAAGGTCCAAAATAATGTGACCCCCCAAAAAAATGTGCTTGTCATATGTATACCTATGAGACTCTCTGTAGACGATTCCTGTAGCCAAGATTAGTCCTGTAGCCAAATTAAGTAAGTAGCTCTCCACACCGTCAGTTACCATTAGTTGTAAGGAAACGTGTCTCTTTTTTAACGAGAAGACATGTCGGGTTAAAAATGTTCTATAAAATTTTTCTTCCATCCATCTCTTCTCGAGATTCATAAGTATGATGAATACACAGTTTGCTTGTATAAGAACGCATCCGTGACATAGTCTGCACCTGAAAGACAGACCACACCCAAGAACCAGGTGCCAATGCTTTACAACAGAGTCCTTTGTAAAAACTATACTTGCAAAAAAAGTACTAAAAGCTTCAAAACGTTGTAAACACTCGCATCATGGGGGGACTTGGGGGGTTGCCCCCAGAGGCTGAGGCATTTTTAGTAATTTTGACTGCTGAAAGGGCCTTTTTTGAGGTTCAAAAATGTCTTTTTCGTCAAGTTGGTCAGCATATTTTGTCCCCCCCCCCTGTTGATAGGACCTGAGAAATTTATGCCCTCCCCCCTCGACAGGCTAAAAACTTTTCATGACCCCCAATTTCCCCCCCCCCCCCAGGCGATAAATAATAACCGGTCCCTAGCGACTCGACCTGCAAACAATACATAGTCTCCCAAGAAAGTTTCCTGATGACCTGAAACTTCACTCTCCTGTCATGTCGTAAGATGATACATCTCATCAATGATCTTGTATTAAATCATTTTCTGATTGGTTTATTGAATGTCAGCTTCCTGTTTCTTTAGTTAAATGCCAAGCTTTGCTATTGGTCGATCTTTTGGTTGCCCTACATATTTACTTGGTGGCTTGCAGCTCCCGGAAACTTGTGATAGTTTTCGAGATCTGGAGGTATGGGGTTCCAAAATGATTTTAAATTTACTATGCACTGTATTTCTACTGCTGTTGCAGCCAGTCGTTGAGCACCAACTGTACATTGCTGTTTTGACTCTGGAAACCGTAGCACGGGCCTTTGGGAATAGAAGGTTTTTGTCCGATCACTGCTTGAATATATTTACCAGGTCTGGAACATTGATCGGATTGAGTCCGTTCAGCAGAGGTACACTAAATTATTGTCTGGCATGTATACTCTGCCCTACAACCATCAGCTTCCCCTTCTAAAATTGGAACTCTCGAATGCAGGAGATTAAGTTCAGGTTTGCTCTTAACTTTCAAGATTGTGCATTCTTTGCTACCCTCTCAGCCTCCTCTTTTCGAAATCCTGTTAAACCCAAGGACGTGAGGAAATTCTATGAGACTTCTCCTTCCTGGATCCCATCTCAATTTACGGAAGGCTTTTTTTTTGTCCTGAGAGTCATACCAATCTGGAGCTCCGTTGGTGACGCATTAACTCTATCTCCATCGCTTGCCATCTTCAAAATGGACTCAACTACATCTGTTCTCTGTTCCTTTCTCCACCGACAAGAACATACTGTCTCGAATTCTTAAACCTTTTCTCATTCCTAGGTCTGCATTCAGCAGTTCGGTCACAAACCCTTGCACTTCCCTTTCGCCTGTTTCGTGCGAATCAAACTGAAATTATGCATTGTAATTGTATTTATGTGTATAATGAATGGAATACAATAGTGGGGTTTCACGTGGACTAAACAGTGCAGCAACACTGCAATATCTGAAATCTTACATGTTCATTTGTGTTACTTTTCTGTTTTGACTTCGGATCCGTTAAACCATACCTTAAGCATCAAACGAGTTCGTTTTTTTTCTAGTTTGTGCTACTTTGGCATACCATACAGTTTAGATTAGCTTGTTTTAATGGTGTGTATCTTTGTCAATGATGGTTTACGCTGACCAATGTGGAAACAAACCGTTTCATCTTTGTCTTGCTGCTGGCATTTGTTGATGGGTATTCTTGCATACTAACAATGTTTAAAACAAAGTAAAACCATCAATCTGGTCGTTTAGAGGGAAATATCTGAAAAATTTCCTAAGTACCAGCTTTATAGAACAAATAGTTTCATCTGTAGAGAGCATAGTACAAACGTGTCGTGCCAACAAGTACATGAAGTACAACTAGAAGCCAAATATGAAAACCATGATTCCAGCTCAAGTCCAGATCTCTGAATTGACAAATCGGAAATTGATAAAAGTTGGTAGACATATTCAGCAAGTCCAACAAAGCTTGTTTATAAGTCTGAGACGAAAATATTGAAAATAGCAGAGAAATTAAGCATCGAAATTTAGGCTTTAACATGGGCGGTTGAGGTCAAACCTTAGGCTACCACCTTTGCTAATAATAGCCACTTCGTTCAATACCTGCAAGCAGTACTGATCCAGGTCCCTTCTTGTAATGGTATTAGGCATGTAAGAACAGAAAAAAACGGAAATTGCCTTGTGCCTGTAACTACTTTGTAATTAACTTTAAATTGGGTCTAAACAAAACATGAATACAGAAACTCCTAATTTTTCTAAATATCTGCACTTGTAATTTTATACGTCATTTGAAAAATAGATATTTTGACTGAAAGTACAAAGACGATTATGTGATACCATCACTTTAGGTCAAATTTAGGCCTAATTCATAAACGAAATTTACATAATTTATCTGGCTTTGCATCCTTTACTACTCATGAACTAAGTTAAAAATTATGGTGACTAGCACAAATTGCATAGCACAAATTGCATGGCACAAATTGCATAGCA